>JAPEUT010000110.1:0-78546 GCA_027946375.1 Neodidymelliopsis sp. IMI 364377
GGGGTGCAGGGGGTGAGGATGAAGTAGGTGTTTGCGTTTGTGTGTTTGAGGGGATGTAGATGTAGCAAGTCTACGTTTGTTGGGTTGGAAGAAAAGAAAAACCTAGCGCTTGCAATACAATACAATGCAATATCGATATGATGCGACTACGACTACGACTACGACTACGACTACGACTAGAATTAAGGTTCCAACTCACCACGCAGAACCATGGTTAATGACTTGATAGATGAACCAGACAAGAAAAACACCATCTAAAGCTCTCCAAGAACAGATAAAGAAAAACCAGTACATGGTGGGTATCTCGATAAGAGAGCGTCCAGATTACTTCCCTCTCCTCTCCTCCTTTCCAAAAGAATAAACGAGACCAAAAAAAAAAAAACACCACTCACGGCTGCCCCGCCAACACCTCCTGCCTATTATCGCTCTGCGCCTCTTTTTTCGACCCAGCCTGCCCGGCTTCCCTCCTCTTCCTCTCCACCTCGTCCGTATCCCCATCGACGGGGTGTCCGCTGCCCCTCCACCCCTCGTGGTTACTGCTGGGGGTAAAGTCGGCCATGTGGTGTTTGAGTGCGCCTGCCTTGGCGCCGGCAACGCCCTGGACCTGGTGGCGGAGGTGGCCGTCCTGGTGGTCTTCTTCGTGTTCGAGGCGGTCGAGTTCGGATTCGTCAGACGACGAGACCGACGAGGAGCGGCTGGCTTGGGTGTAGACGACGTGGTCGCCTTCCGTCTTCTTCTTCTCGCGCTGTTCGTTCTTCATGGCGGACATTTTCTCGGCGTCGCCTTGGCAGTCGAGGGTGCGGATGTGGAGGCCGGGGAAGTTTGCTTGGAAGAAGGCCTTGAGCTGGGGGAGCAGTTTGGCGTTGGGGCGGTAGGTGCCGCTGTCGTTGTCGATGATGAGTTCGTAGTAGGCCGGGTCGGTCTTTGTGGGCTCGTCCTTGGGAGGCCCGCCGTCAAAGTCGTGGGGCGGGTGGCTTTGCTGCGAGGGGTCTTCGGGCGACTTGGAGGGGTTTTTGAGGCGGCGGATGAAGAACTCGCCTGAAAAGGCAATGTAGGCGGCAACGTCGCTGTGCATGGTGTGCTTGGACAGCATGTCGATGCCAAACTCCTTGCCGGTCTCGGTGAAGCGGAAGAGGGCGTCGAGGGTCAGGACGTAGGTGAAGATGCGGCCGCCCTGGTCGTAGTGGACGAGCTCGAGGAACTTTTGGGTAAAGGCCTTGCAGGGCTCCTGGAACTCGTTGTACTCGGTGGCATGGTCGAAGTTGTAGACGCGGGCGTGCTGGTGGTGGAGGGCCTTGGAGAGGATGAAGCCGCGGACGCCCTTTGCGGTGAACATGCTCTTGACAAAGGGCTTGAAGACGACGTAGCGGTGGTACATGTGCTCGGGGACGGGCCCGCGCAGCTGCAGCTGGTTGGACTGGAAGTTGTAGCGCTCGGCCTTTGTCTTGCCGGTGCGGCGCGAGACGTTGCCCGAGTCGTCGGGCTCCTTCTGGCCCAGCAGACGGCCCAGCAGGGGCGAGAAGTGGCGGATCCAGAACTGGGGCCCGATGGTGTAGACACGGCCGCCGTGCTCGTCCTGGGTGCGGCCGAGGACCTCTGCGCTGACGGTCAGGGTGCCGCTCATGTGCTCGGCCTTGCGGATGCAGACGGCGACGGCGCGCAGGACAAAGGCGCGCTTGCTGACCATGCGCTTGCGCAGAGGGAACTCCTCTTGGTGGATGCCGATCCAGTTCTCGTTGACCGAGGCGGCCTCGACGTGGACGTTGCCCAGGCGGTCATCGTGGTCGGCGGGGTCCTCGTCGTAGATGCGGCACTTGAGCTTGAAGCCCGTGGCGGGGACGTTTGCGACGATCCACTCCTGGTTCCACTCCGGGTTGGTGTTCTGGCGGACGGTGCGGGTGCGCAGGGTCAGCGGGGGGTCCTCCTTGTGGCGGTTGGGCAGGGCCGTGGTCAGCTCGGCGAGGATGAAGGGGTCGGCGGAGAGGGTGTTGATGTCGGCGAGGGGCAGGTTGTGTGCGCGGTGGAAGGTGAACTTGACCGTGTAGCCGGGCTGCGGGGGGAAGTTCAGCGACAGGTGCAGGGACAGGTGCAGCGGCAGACGTGGGGGGCAGGTACCTCTCTGCGCGCAATGGGCGTGTCGTCGTAGCCGCCCTCGGGTCCTTTTTTGCTCTCGTTGGTCGAGCTGCGCTGCGGCTTCTCTGGCGACAAGGCGTGCTTGTCGACGCTCTCCGTCTCGGCCAGCACGCCCGTCGCCTGGCCCTGGTGTGTGTCTTCGGCCGCCATGGTGCGCTGTGTTGCGTGCAGTGTCTGCGACTCGACAAGAGCCTTTTCTCTGCCAGCAGCGCGCAGTCGGCCCTTGTATGCGCTTCAGCGGGGTCCGCGGGCGCGCAGGCGGGCGCAGTGGTGGGAGTGGTGGTGGTGGGAGTAGTAGTAGTGGTGGTGGTGGGAGTAGTAGTAGTGGTGGTGGTGGGAGTAGTAGTGGTAGCAGCAGTAGCAATAGAAGAGGTGCAGCAGTAGTAATAGAACAATCCAAGCGCACTGCGCAGCCAACGGCAGGATAGCCGGCAACACGAAGAGGAGCCCTACGCGTCGCATGCCGCCGGCCCTCGCAGGCTCGCCAGCTCGCCAGGGCTGACCCGGGCGCGCGCGGGTGGCCGGTGCTAAGCTTTGATGGTCGCCTGGGCAAAAGGCTTGACCCCGCCCGCCCATGCCTCTTCCTGCTGCTGAATGCCTGTTCGTGCCTGTTCTGCCACTCGACTCGGCTATCGGCAGCACCTGTCCTGCTGCCACACGTCATCCAGTAGCCCGTTGCATGCAAATTTAATCTCTGCCTGCAACAAAAAAAAAACTTGCTTCTCCCTGTCTGTCATACCGCTACGCTACATGCACACGGCCACAGTGACTGCCGGTCGTCTCGTGAATGACATCGTGTTGGAAAGAGAAAATCGTCTTTGCAAGAGAACATGTCCCAGTCTAATCAGGTCTATCGTCTGCTCAGCCACACCTGCTGATCCCTGGTCCCCTCCCCTCTTCAGCCACCCACCTCCCAATTACGCTTATGTCGCCCCCGCCGTCTAGTACTGCCTCCAAAACAATCTTTCGCTTATGCTAGTCGTCTCAAAAGGGTATCATGCAATGCCTGCCAACTCGTCTCCACCTTACGCCATCGCCATCTCAATCTTCTTTCCCTTCATGCTCTTCCACTCCACAAACGCTGCCCCCACAATAGACACTGCCCCCGTTGCAACAGACACGTAGAATGTCTGCGTCAGCGTGAGGTTGTACGCCGACAGCACCCCCGGCAGCAACCGACCTTCAATCTGGTTCTTGAGCTCCGTCGCCCCCACAGTCAGAACAAAGCTCGGGTCAAGCTCAGGAACGACATTCTTCAGGTTCTTGATGAGCTGGTTCGTGAAGACATTCTGTCCCACCGAGATGAAGAGAGCACCACCCAGTGTCTGGCTGAACATCATCGTCGCCGTGCCGATAGGAACATCAGCCGCCGGCAGAACCGTTTGCACAGCCACAAGAATCTGCTGCATGCCGAATCCAACACCAGCACCAAAGATGAATTGGTACCCGATCCACTTGGGCGAGTTGCTGTCCGTCTCGAGTGTCGACAGAAGACCCGCTCCGATGGCCATCAGAACCGACGAGATCAGCATGAATGGTGTGTAGTAGCCAAAGTACGTGACGAGTCCACCAGCGAGCATAGAGATGATGACCAGCCCCAAAATCGCCGGCAGGTTCATGATACCAGACTTGGTTGCCGAGACACCCTTGACAGCTTGGAACCAAATGGCTGCCTCTGTTAGCTTGGCTTCGCGAGCAATCTAGAAGGTACTTACGAAGATAGTAGACCATGAGGAAGAAGGCTGCACCAAGCATGGCGCCGAAAAACGCTGATCCCCAGACATTGCGGTTCAGGAAAACACGAGGAGGCACAGTTGCATCCTCCTGCTTCCACCACTGCACAGCGATGAAGCCCGTGATCAGCAAGACGAAAAGAACAAGAAGAGCAATGATGCGCCCGTTGCCCCAAGCGTACTTGCTTCCACCCCACTGCAGAGCAAGCAGCAGGCAGATGATGGCAGGCAAGAACAGAGCTGTGCCCTCGAGATCAAACTTCTTGACCTGCTCCATCAACGTCGCCTGGCTCTTCGCACCACGGCGAGTGATGGTGAAGAACGGAATGATGAAAGCAGCAGTAATAGCACCTAGAGGCAAATTAATGTAGAAACACCAACGCCATGTTAGGTGGTCGGTGAAGGCTCCACCCATCTAGGAAATCGTTAGCAGAGGTCCACTTCTCCACACGCATCCGGGACTCCACTTACCAAGGGTCCAGCAACCGACGCAATGCCGTACATGCCGCCAATCAGTCCCATGTAGGCCGGGCGCTGACGCAGTGGCACAGTCGAGGCGATGATCAAGATGGCTCCACTAAAGATACCCGCAGCTCCCACGCCAGCCACTGCGCGTCCGATGATGAGCGCGGTCGAGTTGGGCGCAACACCGCAGATCAAGGAACCGACCTCGAAGATGAAGAGAGCGATGAGGTAGACCCATTTGATCGAGTAGAAGGTGTAGAATTTGCCGTAAAGGAGTTGGGTCGCGCAGGTGGTAAGCAGGTATGCGGAGCCGTACCAGCCGACGTCGTTGAGCGCTTTGAACTGATCTGTGATGCGAGGAATGGCTGTTGCGATGATGGTGTTGTCCTGCAGCAGTCAGCCTTGATCGAATGTAAGATGGTAAACTGAACCTACCAAAGCCATACAGAACACAGACAAGCACAGCGCTATGGTGATGATGGTGAGCTTCCATTTTGTGGGGTACTCAAAGTCGTCCTCCTCATCGCCATTGCTGGCCTTCGAATGGCGCTTCTCATTAACTTGTGCTTCCTTCTCGTCGGCGCTCCTCTCATGTACTGATGCGGCGGCTGATGGCAAATTGCTCTCGCCAACACCAATCTCCTTCTTCTCCAAGTCGCCCATGCTACGAGCGGCCGTCTTCTCCGAGTCAGCCATGCTGACGGGCCGCAATGTTTGGTTGTTTGCTTCGCTCATGTGGACTGCAGTGTGGGCGTGTAGGTGTTTGTAATGTAAAGACGCGCCAAGGCAAGGGTCCAGGTAGAGTTTGTGAATTAGTGTACTGCGTAGGGATGGAGCGTGATTGCTCGAGGGAAAGAGGGACTATAAGTACAACGAGAAAAAAGAACGGGATGGTTTTAGAAGGGCGGAGTTAATAACGTTATGGACAAGCTACGGGCACCAAGACATTCGCTTTCTCGTCCAGCTCGGCTCAACTAGGGTGCGGGAGCTAGCCTTTGTTTGCAGTCGGGATACGCGAAACGAGATGACCGACTCACCGTTGGTAAAGGGCTGAGATTGCGCTTACCTGCTTTCGTATTCACTGTCGGCTCAATATTCGTCCCTGTCTGCGACGCCTGAATCCCTTTTGCGCATTCCACCAACGTGAGCACAGCAGCGGGCGGTTGTGCCAGTCACACCTGCACGTCGCCATGCATTAACTCCGTTGACCGGGTGCGGCTAGCTACCCAGTCTGTGGGCCAGCGAACAAGCGGTGCTTCACGACCAGGAGGGAGTCATCTTCGTCTGGGCGTTCAGCGAGAGCCCGGGAGCCAAGAGCGCGACGGTGTCCTTGCGCTCCGTAGAACGATTCCAGATTTGAGACCCACGACCACCTTGCTCCGCAAACATGAGTCGATCCTTTCATCTTTAGTGGAGCTTGCGGAAAGTGGGACGGTTCAAGAGTTGCAGCCAAGCTCTAGAAGGCTTGAAAATGTCTCCATAGGATAATGTCTCCATTGCTCCACGATTCTCCATTGGCAACTGCGAATGGCTAAACTCACCTTTGGTCCGCGACATCACCATCGTATGCGCCAGCATGGTGTTTGAAGTTTCGTCCGTCGATGCGTGGCTGACTTGGAAGCCTGACGATCGATTATCCACCTGCCATCGCTTGCAGATTGGTTGACTGATTTGTGGCTTGCAAATGGCGTTTCATCCCGTCTTTGCTTCGTCAGGAAAGTCGGAGCGGCCAGCAAAAATCGTCCGACCCCCGGTGTTGCCCTCTCCTTTCACTCGTTTCGACTTATCATCGCGTCGCGTCCAAGCACGACGCAGTCAGGTTGCTTGGCTGCATGGCTGCCTGGTGACCTTGCGATAATTCATGACTGCACCATTTTCCTCTTTAACGCCGGTTGGCGAAGAGTAGTTCTACACAAGAGGATGTAATAATCTTCTCGCACCATAGAGCCCCATTGTAAAGAGAAAAGTGCTTAGCGCGCTCCCAGCTTCACGTAATGTTGTGCAATGCGCTTGTAGTACAGCACGTAAAAAGATTTCCTCGCAATGAGCATCACTACCAATAAGAAAGTTGCGCACACGAGATTGAAGCGTACATTTTCCTATCTGACAAGGCGATGCCTCATGAGGATCGCCTACCCAGTCTGTCTCTCGCCTGCTGTCAGCTTACTGATGCTTCCAGCCTCATAACTGCTCTTGAGTTGAATCGTTGATGAGCGTTATGTGACCCACTGCGAGCGTAGGTCTTACTCAGCGCACATTCGCTTGCACCCAATCCCACACCCTTTGCATGTATGCCTCGTTAAGCGGCACGATATCCCTCAAGGCGGGAACGCGCTTCTTGCTCTCTGCCATGGCAAATTGTGGTCTCTTGGATGAAGAGCTTTGCACACCATTACCATAAGCTTCCTTCCACAGACCTAGCAGCTTCTTTGCAGGATGCTCAACATCACTGTCTTCCAGCCGCTGAAGCCAGTCTTGAGGTGAGACAATATCGAAATTATCCTTTTTCTTCAGCCAAAATAGCATCTCGTGCCAAGTGGGCTGTCGATGGGGGTTTAAAACATGGTAAACGGGTATACTTTCCTGATTGCAATTCTCTTCTCGTGCTGCTTCAAGGAATGCTTGGGCTGCAATATCGACAGGGAGCCAGTCCAACGGCTCATCACCCAGATCAGGCAGACAGTTGATGATGTTCGCAGTGCTCAACATCATTGGCCAAGCCTCTTTAGTATTCCATACCCCTGACTTGGAATCACCAGCCAGCTGTCCAACACGGACGATTGCAACGCGCCCGTGGAGACTCGTCCGGCTGTGTGCTTCTGCGCAGACGTGCTCCGCGACCCACTTTGAGCGTGAATAGCCAAGTGGAGAAGCTGAGGATGGATCGTCCAGGAGTTTCTCGGGCCAACAGCCGGACACATCTAGCTCACCGTTCATGATGGCAGCTGTGGACGAACAGTACGTGAAGCGTGGTGGGTGAGAGCGATCCGCTTTCAAGGCGAGCCCGAGCAAATTTCTGACACCGGCAATGTTGTCCTTGGCAAAGCTTCGCAGCTTCAGACGAAAGTTCACCGTCCATGCTATGTGGATGACGGACGTTGCTTCCTTACCCAAGTAGTCGTACATTTCATCGTTAAGCCCCAGACGCTCTTCACTGAGCTGTGCTGGAACTACTTTGACTTTTGTGTTTGCCATACCGGGTGTGAGCAGACTTGTGAGCCCTCTCTGCTGCAGAGCCTTACTGACTCGTTCAGTTGCTGCGTGTTCATCTGTTCCTCTTACGAGGCAGTAGATCACATCTACACTCTCGTTCTCCTGCAAGAGATCCAGGATGTGCGCCCCGAGTGCACCAGTAGCTCCGGTCAGTACAACAACATCGCCTTTCTTGTCATCTCGGGGCTGACCATTCGTTGCAGCTTGCGAGGTGCTTCTATTGAATGAACCGTACTGTTTGACCAGGTCCAGCATCAGCTGCTCCTCATCCTCTTCCACGATGCCAGACTCTCCATGTCTTCTTTGCAACACGTAATCTGTCAGGCGCTTGATTGAGCCACAATCCTCGATAACACTCATTGGCAGCGGCTTGTCGCAATGAGGTATGAGCCCTCTCAATCGTGTCCTGAGTTGCATACATGCAATGGAGTCAACACCATATGAGAAGAGATCCATGTCATCAGTCAAGTCGGCAGACTGAGAAGTAATAGACTGTACAAGATTCTTGAGATACTGTGGTAGTGCTGTGTCGGGCACATCTTCTGACTGATCAGAATTCCGTTCGTCGTAGGCGTTGTTGATGATCTCCTCGAACCTGGCTTCCGCTATCCTGCGGATAAGAGTTCCCTTGCTGCTCTTCTCGAGCGGCTCTTGGTGTGGCAAAGGGATCAACATATGGTGAGGTATCCTAGCATGGTCTTGACTGTCACGGTTGAGCTTCTCGACTGCTGGCTTGATTGCTTCGAGCAGTTCTTGGCCAGATAGTCCGCTAGCTTGTTCTGATCGCAGTAACAACGCTCCAGGATAAGGTCTGTTTGTACCAAAAATGAGAACGTCATCTACGTGGGGTGAAGTGGCTATGGCATCCTCCAGTGGTGCGGGGTCGAATTTCTTGCCAGTAATGAGAGTTAGTTGAGAGTCGGCGCGCGAATTGTATATCCATGCATCCGGGATACTTGGGTGCGGCGCGAACAGATCCGCAGTCGCAAAAGAGCCATCTGGACGATTTTGCTTTGCCTGTATAAGAGTTAGAAATGTCCAAGTTGCATTCTTTAGACTGTACGTACCATGTGTGGCCACCCTGGCTTGATAACAAGTTCAGCCAGGTTGTCCTCTCGCTGCTCGAAGTGTAACAGTTTTGCAGGGTTGTAGTTGCGTAGGTACTGCCAGTCGTGATCTGCCGAAAAGTCACGGAATGATGACATGACGAAGCCGCACTCGGCGCTCCCGAATCTCGAGATGAGATTCACTCCGCTCTTTGCCAGCCGGTCGCCAACCTCTGCCGGTAGAGCCGCACCTCCCACACCAACAATGTCAATCTTCTGCAACAGAGCCAGCCCTTGCTCATCAGACTCCATCATCTGTAACACATACGGTACCGATGAGAAGTATTTGACCTCTGGAAGACCTTCTGTTGAGGAATAGACAGCCGCTACATCAAGACTGCTGCAGATGTTCCGAGCCGTGATAGGCACATCCTTGCCTGGAAACAACCAGATGAGAGCGTTACTGGTCCATGCTCGGAAGAGATCCGCGATTCCACCATGGTAAAGGGGTGTTGTCGTGAATGTTGCTTTTACAGGTATCCGTGGAAGATGTGGTAGAACACCAAGCCCTGCTCGATGGGATTGCGGTATGGGCTTCGGCAGACCGGACGAGGTTCCAGAGGTGTGGTGTAGATAGGCAACTGCAGTCTCTTCTAGGTTGGGCGTAACGAAAGTTGACCCTACAGTCTCTTTGATTGCCTGATAGATGTCTTCTTCCTTACCCAAGGGCAGCAACCGCGCGTCAAAACTAGCCACATCTTGCTCTTTTGCCAAACTAGCAGTCTGCTCTGCTCTCTCTGCATGTGAGAAATCATAGAGAAACACAGAAGCCTCACATTCTTTGCAGAGATGCAGGATAGCAGCGGGTTGACATTGCGGTGCGATCAGGAGAACTGAGTAGCCTAACTTCATCAATGCCAGCCAAGTGAACAAAAACTCTGGCGAGCTGTGACACAGAAGTGCTACTGTTTCTGGACCTTTTGGTGATTTCTCCAGAGCTTGAAGCAACCTGTCTGCGAATACATTTGTACCCCGGTCGACATCTCCAAATGTAAGGACTTTATAGTCCCATTTCTCTTGTTTCGACTGGGGTATAGGGAATCCAACAGCCGGGAGGTATGGATGGTGATGTGCTTGGTAGCATATAAACTGACCAATCGTTGTATATGGGTTTGGTTGTCTGTTCAAGGGCGCAGCTTGCCCAAGTGTGCAGACGAAGTAATTGGTCTGCATTCCGTAAGAAGGGTTGCGTGAGTCGAGAAGGACCAATCTCTCGTGATCAGAATCGGTAGTAGCTCTGCACACCAAGCGGAAGATTGCTCAAGCGTGTGTGGGCGCTGGAACGAAGTTCCAGAAAAGCGCTTAAGTCGTGACATCATGCAGGACATGACTTTAGCGTGCATTTGAGGGGTTGCATATACACTAGGTTCTACTTGAGGAGGTATCGACGGTCAGGTAGAGAAATTCATTTCAGTTCTAGCATCAGAGCAAATTCTGCTAACAGACCAAATGACTGCAAGCCATATCGAGCCGACGTTGCGAGAGTGTACGGTACAATGCACGGGCCATTTGTCGAAACGCGGGGAAGCAGCGTTGCGCGCCTCACCGTGAAGAGTTAAGCGTTGCAGATGAACAGAACATGAGAAGCGCAGTCCTGTCACTCACTCACACTGGAGTGTTTTGAGTGTGCTCGTGTTTGTTGAACTTTAACCTCTCCTGGGTAACTGCTTTCCATAGGCAGATCCTAACTACTTCACCACCTCACTTGACTACACTGTTTGTTAGAAAGATAAACTACTGTGTTGGACAAAGATGCAAGCTAAAGGACTGAACCTAGAATTGATACTCCGCTCATGTCCCAAAGACGCTCGTAGTGTCGTCTGTAGAGGTTCCTGCTACTGGATGCTCGACTACTGCGCCACTTTGATCGTCGTAACCGGTTCCCGCGTCGCGACCGACTGATGGGCCCGAGGAGGATGTCCATTTATTGCAGCATCCGCGTAATCTGCTGACGACGCTAAGAACTAGACCGCCAATGAGTTGTACATTTAACACGGGCAGGTATGAAGGTGTTGACTCGGCTGGAACATGTTATTCCCGGATTGGCTGGTCGCTCAAGAATGTAAGATAGACTCGACGGCAGGTAATTAGAGGTAGTTCAGAGCTACGCTGTAGTGGGGCATAAGTGAATCACTGCGTGTAATACTGGGCTCCCTAATGTGGCTGACAACGAGCGTGGAGAGGAGTATCGTGAAGTAGCTCAATTGGGCTACCTCAACTACAGGGAGGTTAAGAGCGCACATACCAGCCCTGATTCGATCAGGCGATGTAGAATTGTACCGGTGCACAAGACGACGGAAGCTTTCGCGGATGCACAAGGTCGGTGTGCTCGTGACACGGTCCCTTCCAAGGTCTGCCAGCCTCGTGGAATTGTTCGGTGGATGGTGGTGCTTTGACTTTGAGGCTGTTACGGACTGCGGGGGAATACCAAGACCAGCCACCAATGGCAGACAGCTTGTGGGTGGAGCTGGCATTTTGTTCGATGCGAAGCTTGTGGAAACACGGCAAATCAGCTTCACCAGTCGACAAGACGATGTGTGGCAAAGCAGCTGGTGGCGACCGCCAAACAAGGGCTTGCGAGCGTCTTTTATGGAAATTTGTCAAGTAGGGAAAGGTGGTGTTGAGTTCGCGTTGTCCAAAACGCCTGTGCACTCCCGAGGTCTTGGGTGGGGCGCTTTATGCAAGATCTTGTCCCAATCGGGCGACGGTGCTCAAAAAATCAGGAAGTGTTGACGCTTTGTTGCTTAGCGACGCGTCGGACTCGCGGGAGACTCAATTGGTGTGTTTGTGAAGGCAACTGTCCGGCGAGTGTCGCGCACAGCACCCTGCCCAAGGGAGAGCGTCTGAGACGGTGCGACATCAAACAGAGGGACGGGGCAGAAGCAAGGCTGGCAGCATTGCGAGGCCGCCGATGATGCAGTTGTGTGGCTGATGTGGAGTCCGGCCCGTTGCCAGATGCCTGTCGAAGACTGGGACGCTTGCAGGAGCCGAAGTGTCAGTGGTTGGGGTTTCCATGGAAATGCTGGGCGGGCACGGCCACAACGACACGGCACTCGGTTCAGACGTGTGTTGCCCCAGGCCAAGCAGCAGCTTCCCGCCGTCGCGAATCGGTGCTCTCTGCGCACTCGCAGTGCTGGTGTGCGTCACTTGGCGCGTGGACTGGTGGAATGGTGGAATGCACCGCCAGCCGTACTCGTTAGCGTGCGACTGAGTGTTGCGGCAGTGCGGCACGGACGCGGTGGCCATTCCTCTGAAACGGCTTCTGCACGAGAGGGAGAGGCACTGGGGGACTCGCAGGCAGCGCACCAGGTCGACGACGGCGGGCGTCAACGAAGACCAGCAGCACGTAGATTGTCCGTGGGCAGCAATTTCCTCGCGGCCGGGGCAAAGCAGCAGAGCAGCAACCGCGTCCGAGCGTATCTCTAGGAAACTGCATTCAATGAATTAGCTTAGTTTGGGGCTAGCGCAGCTGGAACTCTGCCGCGTATCATTTAAGACTGCCTCGCTCGCCCGACCCATCCGCCTCCCAGCAACCGCCCTTCTCATCCCAGAAAACAGCCAGCATCACAGTAAGTCGTGCTTCTCCGCAATTGTGGACGCCTGACGCGCACCCACTCCACCCATTGCGCCGCCAGAGCTGCTTCTGCCTCTGCCTCTGCCTCTGCCTCCACCCTCTCCACCGCTGATCACTGTTGATCTCCCGCTGACGCTGTGCTGCCTCCAGGCATTGATACTCTTTGCGCCATACAGCAATTCACCATGCGCTACTCATCCGTCCTCGTTGCCGTCTCGGCTTTTGCTGGCTTTGCCGTTGCCCAGAACAACACCGTCATTCCCTGCTGCTCGGTAGCCATCAACACTGTGCCCGAGAGCGACAGACAGACATGGTGTGACGCTCAGGAGAACACCTGTGTCGACCTCTGCGGTGGACAGGGTGACATCGCCAGCAACGGCAACACCTGCGACGCCGTAAGTGAAACCACAACCCTTGCGCCAACCCCCCACTAACAACAACCGCAGTCCACGCTCGACTACAAGTGCGCCTGCTCCAACGGCACCGACATCACTTCGTCCATGTCCGCCTACGAGCAGACCGTTCCCGCCCAGATGTGCTACCGCTGGTACGATGCCTGCATCAACGCCACCATTGGCGCCAATGGTGAGGGTAACGCCGCCGAGCAGTTCGCGTGTGAGCAGACTCGCGACTCCCGATGTGGCAGCATCAAGATCGACGAGTCCGGCGACTCTTCTTCTTCTTCTGCATCCTCCTCCGCTACCGGCACCAGCCGTGCCTCTGGCTCTGGATCCTCAACGGCTTCCGCCACCGGCTCTGGCGCCGCCGCTGCTACTTCCTCCGGCGCTGCCATTGCCAACTTCGCTATGGGTACACCTGCTCTTGCTGGTGGTCTCCTTGCCATCTTCGGTCTTGCCTTGTAAAAAGGTCCAAGTATCTTAGCGTGGATAGCGGGCCGGTTCCCTATTGGACGGTATGTGGTAATAATGGAGGAGGATATGGATTTCACGAAGTTACTTTGGCGTCACGTTGCATGGTCTTGTATGCTCGCTTGCGCATGTTACGGAGAGGAGGCTTGAGGAGCTTTAATGCGATGATATGAAGGATACACGACTTGCAATACCCCGAATCAAACTTTCAATTATTCAAACACCTTGCACACTCTCGCTGTCTACGTGAAGCTTCCGCCACCTGCGATTGGGTGTGTGGCCCGCACCGTGTTGTGTAGTCTGCCCTTGTTCGTAGCAAGATTAGCAGCTGTTGACGCGGCTCTGTGTAAAGTTTTCTTTCGACAGGGTCCTCACAAACAAAGGATGGGAGTTTGGAAGCGAGAGCTGTCATCCACGTTGAAGAACCGCAAAATATTGTGGTCCCGCGCATGTCAGGCCGCTTGCAGCGATCAGTGCCATTGGCCAATTCGTGCTGCAGCGTTGATCAGCTGGCTCGCCCCGAGTTGCGGCCTGCATTATCGATAACCGATCTTCACTAGGGTGTTGAACGAGCTGCATCATTCAACAATCTGCGCTATCTGGACCTGCGAGCTTTGTCTACATCTCATCTCCGACGGCCCTCACCCCAAGCACTGCAAGACCACTGTTGTCGCGACCCTCCGTCTTGTCCA
Source organism: Neodidymelliopsis sp. IMI 364377 (assembly GCA_027946375.1). Taxonomy (NCBI): domain Eukaryota; kingdom Fungi; phylum Ascomycota; class Dothideomycetes; order Pleosporales; family Didymellaceae; genus Neodidymelliopsis; species Neodidymelliopsis sp. IMI 364377. Next base: position 13,786 of record JAPEUT010000110.1, read on the forward strand.
TCACAGCTCCCGGCCTCACCGTGTCACAGGCAGCCGAGGTTCGAGTATTCTTTCCGCTTCTAGAAGCTACAAGTCTATCGGTGCGTTGCAGCTGAAGTTCTTGAGCCGCGGTGTGGCTGGGTCCTCACAATTCTGACCTCGTGTCCAATTCAGACTCCACAAGATATATAAGCTGGCGTCCCTTAGATTCCTGAGGCCGTTGTCCACATCGCCGCGCTCGCCATCGAGTTACGTCAGAGCCTGTCACCGCCCCGTCTACAGTGCGCAGATAGCACCGACGAACGTCAAACCGTCTCTTCTACACGCACACAATAAATCGTCCAGAACAATGGCAACACTCAGTGCTCAACGCAAGCACAAGGTGACCGTGGTGGGCTCCGGCAACTGGTATATAAAAAGATGCCTATAGCCACGTCTTCGAAATCACCTACTGACAATGGCAGGGGCACCACCATGGCCAAGCTTGTGGCAGAGAACACCAAGGCCAACCCGTCTCTATTCGAAGAAAACGTGCAGATGTGGGTGTACGAGGAGGACTACACAATCCCTAAAAACTCGCGACACTACAGCGGCTCAGACCAGCCTGAGAAGCTTTCGCAACTCATCAACAAGGTCCACGAGAACGTCAAGTACCTGCCGAACATCACGTTGCCCTCAAACGTCATCGCAAACCCCGACCTGCCCGATTCTTGTAAAGACTCCACAATGTTGGTTTTCGTGCTTCCGCATCAGTTCATTGCCAGGACATGCTCTCAGCTGTCTGGTAAAATCCTACCATACGCTCGGGCAATCTGCTGCACAAAGGGTGTCGATGTGAGCGAGAAGGGCATCCAGCTCATGTCAGAGGCTATTGGAAAGGGCTTGAACATATACTGCGGTGCTCTGTCGGGTGCGAACATTGCCTCCGAAATCGCCAAGGAACTGTACTCCGAGACCACTGTTGCGTACGACCCACCTCCGATGGATTCTCGCAACCCAACTCCAAGCGGGTCACCAAATACCTCACAAGTCAACCTCATCAACCCTGATATTGAGCCTGGCAAGCGATCAGCAAACCTGACCCCTCTCCCAATTGAATACCCTCCGCTCTCGCACGAGAACATCCGAAAGCTGTTTCATCGTCCCTATTTCCACGTACACCTGGTCAACGATGTTGCTGGTGTATCTCTTGGAGGTGCTTTGAAGAACATCATTGCTCTTGCGGCCGGCTTCGTTGATGGCCTGGGCTGGGGTGACAACGCGAAGGCGGCTGTCATGCGCGTCGGTATCCTCGAGATGGTCAAGTTTGGAAAGGCTTTCTTTGGAGAGAGTGCTCGTACTAGCACTTTCACCGAGGAGAGCTGCGGTGTGGCGGATGTTGTCACTTCGTGCATGGGTGGCCGCAACTTCCGCTGTGCTAAGATGGCTATCGAGCGTGGAGAGTCCATCAGTGACATTGAGGAGAAGGAGCTCAATGGTCAGAAGCTGCAAGGTACTAGTACTGCTATCGAGGTGAACCAGTTCCTGAAGTCTCAGGGTATGGAGGCGGACTTCCCCCTGTTCACTGCAGTCTACAACATCCTCGAGGGGAAGGCAAAGCCTCAGGATATCCCCGAGCTCATCGAGCCGAAGCACTAGGTGCAAGATGTGTTTCCAGGGTGGAGCAAAAGTGCGAACTGATGCAAATGTACGGATTCCTAAGCAATACCCCCACTATAGATTTCCAATGAACCCACATATGAGGTTCCTTATGGAGAATGAAGCATTTCAAAGCAAAGACGCAATATCTTGCTCCACATATTCGGTACGTGTGCCGGTGAACTGCACAGAGCATCCTGCAACATACTCATCGATCTCGTTGTGGAGCCTGCGCATGCAACCCAATTGGCCCCCTATTGCCATCAAATTCATGTTGCACAAAGGCCGCAAAGTCCGTTATGCAAGTTGCTGACAGCTTGGCATTGTCATCGCGGTTAACCGAAGAAGATGAAATTGAAACCAAACAAAGTTTGCATCGACTTCGCTGAGGTGTCAGGATGGATTCGACGCAACGTGGAGATCTGCAGCTGAATTGGTTTTGGCTGTGCAGACAACGGTTGTGCAAATTTACAATTTACAGGCACCATACGCAAGGCTGCACCCGTCCAAGTACGTCGTGTTGATAGGTTCCCTTATCTTATTTGCGTCCGCGGAGCACTGCTTAGAAATGCGCCACAGAAAGCATCCAATTAGCTCCCCTGGATCGCCGCCGAAGTCTTGTGGGACGATCGCCGCATGCTTGTCAGCCTTTGCCTTCTCTCATCCACAACTCGACTCAGGAATCTAAATTCCGGTACAGATATGCAGGGACACTGCCATTTGTAGTCACGAAGCGGGTACGATGATTGGTAATGTGTCTTCGCACTTGCTAAATTCGGGAGCCAAAAGTCATCAAATTGCGAGATTTTGATGACGTTGTGGAGAACTTTGGTGCGGGTAGCTGCTAGTAGTGCTGGGCGTAAGGCATCGCTACTTCATCGTTTTCTCGGGATGACGACAGAGCAGAATGTTGGGGCCGGCGTTAACGTTGTCCCCTGCACTTGTCGGGAAGTCGAATTTGTCGACGAAAGACAAAGGGTTCAATTTTGCTCTCACTTTGCCTATGTCAGTTTAAAGACCTTCAAGCACCTGTTCTTCCTTTTCGCCCTTTCGCCGCCTTCGCCAGCACCTTGATCAACCCCAAGATCCTATCCTCTTCGATCACTCTTACCCAATCCGGGAATTAGCCATTTGGACCTCAAATATGTTGTGGGGTTCTAGTCTTCAGGATCCTCGCGACCAAGATCGCAGGAGGAATCCATGGCACAACGAGAGTGTGTACATACAAGATGGAAGAGAACAAGTAGCAAGCCGAAGTGATAGTAGCGACAGCAGCAGCCCTGAGGGTGTCCAGAGGACTGGAACCTGGGGTGAGCCTGATGCAGGCAGATTCGACCCTCACACAGCTGCAGCAGACCTTCATATTCTCCGCGAAGAACTAGCAACACTATCCCGCACTCGATCGCAAACGGCTCGCTCAGAACGAAACCAAGATGGGCTTATGCGAACTATCAGTAGGAGGAGCACGCGTCGCAGTGTATCTCGCCAAAGGTCGCGCGTCTCTCACACACAAACCAGTGACTCGACAGCTGCAGAGGACGAAGAGACAGGAGAAGCTGCCGTTGCAGCTGAGAAGGAGGATGACTTCGAACTTGAGGAGTTCATGAAAGAAGGCTATTTTGAGAAGAGGAAAGACGGGAAATCAGCGAAGAAAGTGGGCGTTGTCTGGAAGGGGCTCAACGTCAAGGGCGTTGGATCCACAGCAACCTTTGCAAAGACTGTTCCCGACGCGATCGTTGGCACGTTCGGTCCTGACCTCTACCGATTAATCACAAAATTCATCCCCGCTCTACGGCTTGGACGTCACCAACAGACCCGCACACTCATCAATGACTTCTCCGGTGTGCTCAAAGATGGTGAGATGATGCTTGTCCTTGGACGTCCCGGGTCCGGATGTTCGACCTTTCTGAAGGCTATTGCGAACAACCGCGAAAGCTATGCTGCCGTCGAGGGAGATGTATCATATGGTGGTATTTCTGCTGAGAAGCAGGCCAAACAATTCCGTGGCGAGGTCAATTACAATGAGGAAGACGATGTTCACTTCGCCAACCTGAACGTCTGGCAGACACTAACATTTGCGCTCACGAACAAAACGAGGAAGAACAGAAAAGAAGAGATTCCAGTTATACTGGAGGCGTTGCTAAAGATGTTCGGTATCTCTCACACAAAGTATACACCTGTGGGAGATGAATACGTTCGTGGCGTATCTGGTGGAGAACGGAAGCGTGTGTCTATAGCAGAGACGCTTGCTGCTAAATCCACGGTTGTCTGCTGGGACAACAGCACCCGCGGTCTTGACGCCTCAACTGCACTCGACTATGCCAAGTCACTTCGCATCATGACTGATCTGAGTAACCGAACTACATTCGTAACTTTGTACCAGGCGGGAGAAGGCATCTACGAGCAGATGGACAAAGTCTTGGTCATCGATCAGGGACGATGCATCTACGAAGGTCCTGCAAAAGAAGCGAAGCAGTACTTCCTTGATCTAGGTTTCCACTGCCCTGAACGACAGACCACGGCCGATTTTTTGACTGCCGTTACCGATCCTACTGAGCGCCAGTTCCGGGAAGGGTACGAGAACAGTGCACCAAAGACACCAGAAGATCTAGAAAAAGCCTTCCGTAGTTCTGAAGCATACCAGAAGATTCAGAGAGACATCAGCCAATATGAAGAAGAACTCAAGAGGTCCGACTACATCGATGCTAAAGAATTCGAGGGTGCTGTTCAGGAAAGCAAGAGTAACAGCAAGCTCAAGTCAAAGGATTCGCCATTCACTGTATCGTTTGTGCGACAAGTCCTAGCATGCACGAAGCGTGAGTTTTGGCTCACTTGGGGCGACAAGACGACGCTGTATACAAAGTTCTTCATCATCGTTTCCAACGGTTTGATCGTTGGGTCTCTCTTCTATGGACAGTCGTTGGACACCTCCGGTGCCTTCACAAGAGGTGGTTCAGCCTTCTTCTCAATCCTGTTTCTTGGTTGGCTCCAGCTCTCCGAGCTAATGAAGGCTGTGTCTGGAAGAGAAGTTGTCAAGAGACACGAAGAATACGCTTTCTATCGTCCTAGTGCTGTCAGTCTGGCCAGAGTGCTCCAAGACTTACCGCTACTTCTCGCTCAGGTCATCCCATTCTCTATAATCATGTATTTCATGACTGGACTTGATGTCGATGCAGGCAAGTTCTGGATTTACTTCCTCTTCATCTACACCACAACCTTCTGTATCACATCACTCTATCGAATGTTTGCAGCAATGTCGCCAACGATCGACGACGCCGTACGCTTTGCTGGTCTCGCACTCAACATTCTCATCGTCTTCACTGGTTATGTTATTCCGAAGCCGCAATTGCTATCAGAGTACATCTGGTTTGGCTGGTTGTTCCACATCAACCCTGTCGCATATTCTTTCGAAGCGGTCCTGACCAATGAATTCTCCAACCGAGTGATGGAGTGCTCGCCATCTCAACTTGTTCCTCAAGGCCCAGGTGTCGAGCCTCAATACCAAGGCTGTAGCTTGACGGGTGCGCAACCCAACTCGAACACTGTTGCTGGAGCTTCGTATCTACAGACTTCTTTTGAGTACACGCGGTCTCACCTCTGGCGCAACTGGGGTGTAGTCATCGCGTTCTCAGTCCTGTACCTCATCGTCACTATCTGGGCAACGGAAGTCCTATCATTCGCCAAGGGTGGTGGTGGGGCTCTTGTCTTCAAGAAGTCGAAGCGCGCAAAGAAGGCTGTCAAGGAAGAATCTAATGACGAGGAAAAGGTCGTAGCTGGTGACTCAAGCGGAAGCTCTTCCGGTGCCAAAGAAGAGGAGGAGGCACTCGCGTCGATTTCGAGTAGCGAAAGCGTCTTTACATGGAAGGATGTCGAATACACCGTTCCATACCAGGGCGGCGAACGTAAGCTCCTGAACAAGGTCAACGGATATGCCAAGCCGGGAGTCATGATTGCCCTTGTCGGTGCGTCTGGTGCTGGTAAATCGACTTTGTTGAATACATTGTCGCAACGTCAAAGCATGGGCGTCGTCTCTGGTGAGATGTTTGTAGACGGCAAAGACCTAGGAAAAGCCTTCCAGCGTGGTACTGGGTTCTGTGAGCAGATGGACCTCCACGATGGCACTGCAACGATCCGAGAGGCTCTCGAGTTCTCCGCAATTCTGCGTCAGGACAACAAGATTCCCCGCCAGGAAAAGTTGGACTACGTCAACAAGATTATCGACCTTCTTGAGCTTCAAGATGTTCAAGACGCACTTGTGTCCAGCCTCGGTGTCGAGCAGAAGAAGCGCGTCACTATTGGTGTCGAGCTTGCAGCAAAGCCCTCGCTTCTACTTTTCTTGGACGAGCCCACTAGTGGACTTGACAGTAACTCGGCTTATTCAATCGTAACTTTCCTGAAGAAGTTGGCTGCAGCAGGGCAAGCGATTGTTTGCACGATTCATCAACCTAGCAGTGTTCTCATTCAACAGTTCGATATGATCCTTGCTCTAAAGTAAGTCCAACCCCACCTGAAGACCTTTAAGCAATATCCAGGACTTTGCTGACTTGCTCCTCCTAGCCCTGGTGGCAATACCTTCTACTTTGGCCCCGTCGGCGAAAATGGAAAAGATGTGATCAAGTACTTTGGTGACCGTGGAGTGCAGTGTCCCCCAAGCAAGAACGTTGCTGAATTCATCCTTGAAACCGCAGCAAAACCGGTCAAGCGCAAGGACGGTAGCCGCATCAACTGGAACGAGGAGTGGCTGAAGTCTGATAACGCCAAGGAGGTACTCCAGGAAATTGAGCGTGTCAAGAGTGAGCGTAGCCAGAAAGCTCCAGTTCAGAAAGACGCCGAAGAGGAGTCTGAGTTTGCTGCTCCTGTCTGGTTACAAACTACAATGCTCACCAAACGCACTTTCGTTCAACAGTGGCGCGACCCATCTTACGTCTACGGCAAGCTGTTCACCGCTGTGATCATCGGTATCTTTAACGGCTTTACCTTTTACCAGCTTGGAAACTCCATCGGCGACATGCAGAACAGGATGTTCACATCCTTCCTGATTATTCTGATTCCACCTACGATCGTCAACGCCGTGGTCCCTAAATTCTACCAAAATATGGCACTGTGGCAGGCACGCGAGCTACCATCCAGGATCTATGGATGGTTTGCATTTGTGAGTACCCAAAGTCGCACCGCATAACCCTAAACGTTAACTGACATTATTCAGGTTACCGCCCAAGTCGTTACCGAGATCCCCAGCGCCATTGTCAGTTCCGTACTCTACTGGGTTCTATGGTACTACCCATCTGGCCTGCCCACTGACAGCTCGACTGCTGGTTACGTCTTTCTCATGACGATGCTGTTCTGGCTGTTCATCAGCAGCTGGGGTCAATGGATTTGCGCCTTCGCGCCGTCCTTCACTGTCATCAGCAACGTACTGCCTTTCTTCTTCGTCATGTTTTCGCTCTTCAACGGAGTGGTTCGTCCGTACTCCATGCTGCCTGTTTTCTGGCGTTACTGGATGTACTATGTAGTACGTATACCTGCCCTATTTTGTCATCCAATCCACTGACTTCCTTAGAACCCATCTACATACTGGATCGGCGGTGTCCTCGCTGCGACGCTAAACGGCCAACCAGTCGAGTGCACCTCCACAGAGACTGCTCAATTCGACGCACCACCTGGTCAAACTTGCTCTGGCTACGCTGGCAGCTTCCTCCAACAAGCTCCAGGCTACCTTCTCAACCCTGACGCCAGCACAGGCTGCATGTACTGTCCCTATACTACTGGCAACGATTACCTCGCTACATTGAACATCCAAGCAAGTCAGAAGTGGAGAGATTTCGGTATCTTCCTTGCTTTCTGCATCAGCAACTGGGCGCTTGTGTACTTCTTCGTGTGGAGTGTGAGGATCAAGGGGTGGAGCTTTGGGTTTGGAAAGTTGTTTGGCACGCTCGGTAAAGGTGTGAGCATGATCAAAGGGAAGGGAAAGAAGAAGAGTGGAGAGGACGAGGCCTGAATGGAGACTATAGAGTCCTGAGGTGATACAGAGATATTGCGATGTACCAGATTACTGGCTACAATATTTGAGATGGACATGTCTGGCAGTGCCGGTCATGACTGCGCTTGTTCAGCTATATACCACATTTAGATTGCTTGTTTAGAAAATTCGAAAGACTTGTTCTTCCAAGATATAGGTCCACTCAGGTCTTCATAGATTTCGTTTTTCAGATGCTATTACTTGTGATATTGCAGTAAGTCTATAGACTCAATCGACTGCGTTGTGCAACTCATAAGACGAACCCCTCGACACGAAAGCTTTTTATTCTCCCATGACATATCTCACCCTCATACCAACACCGTCCAACCCAACCTTCCTCTCCACACCCCCCAACTTCCCACCTACAACCGACGTCCTCAACTCGACCTCCCCAAAATAATTCGGCTCCGCACTCATCCTCACAAACCCCAGCCTCTCAAACAGCGCCAAACTCCGCACATTGTCCTTGTCAATCTTGACCCGTAGATACTTGAGCACTGCAGCTTTCCCCACCTCTTCACTGTTTTGCGAGTACTCTGCTAGTATATCTGGCAACGCGCTCTGGATATACGCCATGAAAGCTCTCAGGGTTTCCTGCGCGAGTCCCTGGCCGCGGTGCGCTTGTGACGCGATCATGATTTCGAGTTCGCCTAGGATGTTCTTTTCGGGAGTTTCTTCTCCGTTCTTGACTTTTCTTGTTGCACTTGCGTCTGAATCGTCTTCGTCTCCGTCTTCGTCATCGTCGTCATCGTCGTCATATAAAAACAGATTCACGTCCCCAATCATAAATTCAGGCGCGTCTTCTCTCCCCGCTTCCACTTTCCGCGCCCCATTCGAGGCAGCGGTAGACTCGTACTGCTGAGCATCTGACGTCGTGCAGACGATGAAAGTTAGTTTGTCGGCGTCCTCACGCCATGAGCGCTGCATGGAGTATTCTTCGTCTAGAGTTAGGGGTTCGGAGGCGGTGGCTTTTTGGATTTCCTGGAAAAGGGAGTTAGTGCGGTGGATGATATGTAAGTGGGAATAGGGCTGGACTGCGAGAGGAGGGAAGGAGGAGGAGGGGGAAGTGAGGTCCTTACTTCATCTTGCATCCATTCGTGGTATGTGGGGACGTGGTGGGCGCTGTAGGGGACTAGGAGGATACGTGGGGTTATGATGCCTGTAATGGATGGGTTAGTATGGATATTGACACGTCTAGGTTGGGCTTATGATTTACTGTCGTGTTCATTGATTTTCATCTCGGCGGTACTTAATCCAATATTGAAGGTACAAATCTTCTTCTTCAGAGTGTTGACTCAAAGATGTACTAGATCAGTTACCGTACGTTGATTGGGCCGCGGAAAGATCGTAGACTATCAGCGTTCAAGTGACAAGCGTCCGTATGCCGGACAAAGTAATTATTCCAGCTTGATATCGAATGCGTGGTGATGACAGCCCGGTTCCGAATTTTCGGAATGAATGTTGACGGCTAACTTAATGGGGCAAGGTATATATTCTAACCTTATCACGTTGCTGGCCTCCATAGATGCTCTTTCATCTTTGTGCATACTATGTATATCTCAAAAACTGTCAAATCTGCAAGCACATCGTAACTGTTTGTGTGAAAGAGTCGATAAACTATTGAGGAGAGTAACGGACGAACATGCGGACAAGAGCAAGGAACCAACTTGGCGGCACATGAATCCTCCCGTATAACCGGCTATCCATCAACTCAACACCAACGCAAAATGTCCACTGAACAAATCCGCATCCTAGTCACAGGTGGCTGCGGCTTCCTGGGCTCAGAAATAGTATCCGCGCTCCTTGCCACCGGGCGCTTCGACATAACCGCCATTGACATCAATCCCCCAGCCCTCGGCACTACGACCTTCACTCAATCCGTACGGTATGTGCGCGCCAATATTATGGATCGCGACGCCCTGCAGAAGGTGTTTGATGAAGCGAAGCCCGCAATAGTGGTGCACACAGTAGGCGTCTACCGCCTAGGTACGGCGCGGTATTCATTGAAGAATAAAGAGGGGGAGTATACAGTCAATGTGGAAGGGACGAGGAATGTGCTCGATGCAAGTAGAGAGTGTGGCGCAAAAGGATTGGTGTACACGAGTAGTGTTACAGTACTGCTGGATGAGCTAGGGACAGATTTTCGGAACGTGGATGAGAAGTGGCCGACGGGGAGGGCGAAGACGAGTTATGGACACAGCAAGGTAGGTCAGAACCTGACTCTTCCATCAACACTCCCCACATGATCGCAGATCCGGCATAAACCTCATGTTTGTAAAACATACCCAACTACCCCTAACCCAACCCCCAGACCCTGGCCGAAAACCTCGTCCTCGCCGCAAACACCCCCTCCCGCTCCTTCGCGACCTGCTCTCTCCGCTCCGCCCCAATCTTCGGTCCTAACGACCCCACCGTAATCCCCACAATGCACGCCTGCATCTCCGCCTACCAAACGCCCTTTATCCTCGGCGCCTCAGCCACAAACCTGCAAGACTACGTCTACGTCTCCAACGTGGCAGACGCCCACGTCCTCGCTGTTGCTAACCTGCTGAACTCGCAAACCGCAGCCGGTGAAGCCTTCTTCATTACTAACGGCGCGCCGGTGCCGCTGAGGAACTTGTGTTTGAGTATCTGGCGCGAGTTTGGTCATATCCCGCCGTTTGAGGTCAAGGTGCCTGAGCGCCTGGCGTGGTGGATGGGACTTGTTGCTGAGGCGGTGGGGTGGGTGACTGGGATGGAGACTAGTTTGAGTAGAGGCGTTGTGGATGATGCGTGTCGGGATCGGTATGTGAGTATTCACAAGGCGATGCGGGTTTTGAGGTATAAGCCGAGAGTGGGGTTGGAGGAGGGGATTCGGAGGAGTTGTGAGTGGTATAAGGGTGTTCTTGGGGGGAGGAGAGTGGAGAAGGAGCGGGATGGGTGGTCGTGAGAAGTTGTTGTTGTTGACAGCAGGTTGATAGAGTTATAGAAGAAGCGGGATATAAGAATGCAAGTCCTGGAATAACAGGAGGTGTCAGGCGCGGATTTGGCCTGTCTAGAAACTTAAAGTACGCAAAAGATTCCTAGCTGCTCCAAGCATGACCAGTAGCCTAGATTTTATTGTATCTTTCTGCCTCTGTTTAACGAAATAGATGAGAACTGCTGTCCGAGCTTCACCATAGCACAAGGAGTGGGTTTGCTTATCAATGATATCCAGGAGACCAGAATCAAAACAGGGTAAAAGTTCATCATCTCATATTCGACGTCGTACATCCATTTTCGCATCTACATAGCCCATCATTCCAGCGCAAATGATATCTAACCAATAATCTCCTCAGACTCCTCAATAATCTCCTCGACAATCTCCTCGATCTCCTCGGCATCGCCATCCTCATCGCCTGGCACCTCGCCCTTGGCGGCGGCAATCTCAAGATCAGCGCCCTCGTCGGCCAGCCTCTGCGCCACCTCCTCACGCCAGTGGTTCCATTCCTGGAGCATCTCCCTGCGGGCCTCGATAACGGCGCGGTTGGCAGAGCTCTTCTTGGCGACATCCTGCTCATCGAAGACCTTGGAGTAGTTACGCAGGTTCTTGCGGATCTCGGCCTGCTCTTCCTTGGACAGGAGTGTCGGGGGACGAGGACGCCACAACAGCTGCTTGAAGCCGTCGATGTGCTCTTCACGCAGGAGAGTACCCTTGAAGTCGTACAGGTGGTAACCGTTCTCCATCTAAATAGGTTGTTAGTAAAAGAGTACTAAGTGTGGGTAGCAATGCAACTTACGCGGTGACGGAAAGCACTGGCAACGGTAGCGACATAGCGGCCCGTAGGGTCCCACTCGATGTCAGTTACACCGTAGTGCTCGGCCGTGTCCATGAGCTGCAGGTTGGCGTTGAGCTCCTTCTCGCCTTTCTCGGCCTCATCCTTGGGCTTCTCGAAGCTGAGATCCCAGAAGTCAAGGTCGAAAGATTGCTGGGACTGGAGGGCAGCAACGACGACGAAACGACCCTTAGGCGACCAGTAGATAGCGTTGCTGTTCTTCTTGTCCACGGTACGAATGTGACGGAAGTTACCAGGAGCACCACCCTTGAGCTTCTCGGGGGCGAAGAAAGAGACAGCGGTCTTGGGAGGGACAGCGGCCTGAACAACGACCTCACCGGTGGTGATGAGGACGAAGCGGTTACCCTTGGGCTCCCAAGCAAAGTTGATGACGGCATCCTTGATGGAGTCAACAACCTCGACAGGTACACCCTTCTCGCGGACACGGAAAATCTCCAGGTTTGTGGCAAGGGACTTCTTGGACTTTGAGTGACGGTCGACCTTGACGCAAACGTAGGCGGCCTCGGACTGCCAGTGAAGCTTGGCGTCTGAGACGTTGAAGAGGTTTCGTGTGCGGACAATTTCCTTGGAAGGAATGGACATCAGACCAACCTTCGCCGGGTTGCTGCCAAGCTCAGGAGTCCAGTAGCAGAAGAGCTGCTCGTAGGTCTTGACGCCCTCACGCTTGGGAGTAGCAGGAGCCCACTCAAAGTCGACAACGCCCTCAATTTTGACCGAGGACTTGTCCAACAGGTTCATTCTGGGCAGCTCGTAGACTGAGATGGACTGGCCCTGAGTCAGACGAGCAACGTACTTGTCGTCGGATGACCACTTGAATGTCGGCCACTGCATCTTCTTCTTGATGGGGTTGCCCTCGGCATCGACACCGCTGGGGACGTCGATTGTGGCGAACGAACGCAGAGGCTTGCCAGTCGCGATATCCCAGATGATGTAGTTCTTGCCATCCTCCTCGAGCGAAAGCGATGGGACCGGGTGGTTCTCGTCGACCTGCAGCGGGCGGTGCGACCAGGTGGTGAGGTAGTTTTCACCAGGCGAGTAGTCAACCAGGTTGACACCGGGGTGGGCAAATCGCTTTTGCCTGCTCCATGCCTTGCCACCCCACAGCTGAACACCCTGTGCGTGGATCGAAGTAAGGTATGTTCCCCGTGGCGACCACTGGATGAACGACTCTGTCCAGTTTTCGCGGTCGACGACAACCTCGGGCTGGTCTTCCCGGTCGTTCCAGAAGACACCGACCTTCTCGCCGCGGTACATGGCGACCTGGTCACGGCTGTCTGCGTCTCCCAGCCACCACCTCAAGTGCTCCTTCTGCTCGAACGGTGGGATCTCGGGCTCGTGGTACTCCTCGTCAACGCGACCCTCCTTTCCGTAGCGGTCGATGTCGGTGAGCTTGTTCACGGCCATGGTGTGCTTCTTGTCGAGCGGGGTTCCGTGGAGCTGCTTGACGGCTGCGATAGCCTCGGCGGGCGCGCTGTACTCGACAAAGGCATAGCTGTGGTGCAGTCAGTATACGGCCGCCTGCAAGCTGCGCAGCCGCAAGAACAATGCTTGCGACTCGTCTCCTGCAGCCCTCATGTGTCCCACGTACCCCTCAGTCTTGCCATCCTCGCCTACGGGCATGTGCACGCCGTCATCCTTGACGCGCCCCACGCTGTTGAGCTTCCTCAAAACGAATTTGACAAGCTTGGACTTGCTGTCCTCGGGGACCACAGGCAGGCCATCGATAACGACAAAGGCGTCGAGACCCTCGTCAAGGCGCACCTGGAACTGTTCTTCGATGTCGGTGAAGTCGATCTGAGACTCGTCGAACTCGTCTTCCTCCAGCGGGAGGTTCTCGTATGAAGGCGCCATTTTGTGTTGTCGTTGCTAAGGTGGGGTCGCCGCGTCTTAAATTCGCCAAAGTCGAAATTCTGTGCTGCGCAGCCCGCCGCTAACACAATAAATCACGTGCACACCACATTCATTGCCCAGACCCCCAAAAGTGCTTGACTCATTGCAACCCTGTGACTGATGAGTAGATTTAATTTGGAATAGGCGAGGTTCGTTCAGACGATTTCTCGCTGCTCACTGTAGGGTGTTTGAATACACCTAAACATCTGGACAGAAGGACAGCATGAATGCTTAGAGGCTTTGCGTTGAGTCAATGCTGGGTGACTTGGAGCAATGTGAGTCGAGACCGCATATTACGTGTTGCTACCGTACAAACTATTGGACAGATTGCAGCAATCTCAACGAGCTTGTATAGATGTTCTTTGTGACTCGTTGATGCTAATCCAAGCTAGCCAAGTGACACAAATCCAACTGAGTCTCCTCATGCAATGACTGCGAGATATGAGCATCAACAGGGCTATCCAAAGCCACTAAGCAAATTAGTTTCATTTCAGATCATTCGCTTTCCAACAAGTCGGCAATCGCTATTCGGCCATGTAAACACTGCTATCATCCCGTCGATGCCCATCGAACAATTCCGCATGCCGCCCAGGGCAGGTATAAACTAAAAGCAAACAAAACGAGTAAGCGTCGGCTAGCTCTATGAGCCACGCTTACCTTCAGCAAAATCTTGAAATGTATTCTTTACCAACCTTCCACTGGCAGAAACGCGCTTCTGCAACCGTGCGTCTCTGTCACGAGCTCGCTCGGAAGGGGTGCTACCGTTACCGGCTGTTATGTGTGGGAGTGCTGGGAGAACGTCGCCACTGGAGTTTGGTTGTCCACCGGGTACTACAGGGATTATTCGTTTCCCTGTCTTCTGGTCGGCTTTAAAGTCAAGGTATTGGCGCGCAGATGGGCTGAGCGGAATAGGCGCCGCTACTATGGGTAAGTCGGCACCATTTTGAAGCAGCAGCTCGGCTACAGGGAAAGGCTTGCGAACAGGCTGAGGCGTTGACGGTCGTGCGTCACGACCGGGTGAAGTTGCGGGTGATGCTGACGCGGATGGCGATGCAGGGTCAGCTGCTGCAAGGGCCAAGAACACAACATGTGTTCCACGCGATCGGTCGCGAGAGTTAGGATTCGCTCGTAATGCCAGAGCGTATAAGACATTCTGGATGTCATTCTTCTTGACTGACGCAAGCAGTGTTTCATCGGGGGTTCCAAAGTGTGAAACTGTGGGTGATATTGGAGAGACGTACGCTCGGTCCGAGTACTTTGCAGTGATGAACCGCAGTCTTTGCTCTCGTGTCGACATTGGGCCAGGTTTGATAGACGGATCGAGCCTCGCTTCCCAGATCGTGTTGCTGACGCGATTGCCAATCTTGAGTAGTATGTCGATGATATCGGGCGTGAATGAGTTTACGTCTAGCGTCAAGGACCGCACCTTGGTGATGTGCGTACCCAACGAGCGATGGATGCCACTGCATTCGATGCAGATAACAATTCCAAGGTTGATCGACACCCAGTCGGCCTTACTTTCCGAACTGCAATCTGCGCATACTCTGTTCCCAGCATCGGCTTCTCGTACTTGTCTGAGAAGTTTGCCATCATCTCCAGTGGACTCCTCGCGCCTGTAACCGGGTTTGTCACCGACTGTGGCATGTCGAGCTGGAGCTCTCGAACTATAGTTGTTGCGGTTACTCGAAAGGGAAGGACTTTTGCCTGTCAAGACCGAAGCTATGTCTCGGCGTGTCTGACCAGGTAACGAATCTGTGGATGGACGATCGTTCTTGCCAACACTTTCAACTGCGGTCTGTAAGGCGTTGTTTACAGCAGAGATCCATGACCGCAAGTCGTCCTCGTTTGTGGCCTGATAAACGCGCGTGAATTGAGGTGTTATGACCTCAAAACAGAAACGACGATCGGCATTACGGGCTTCACGAACCGAGGCCATGCGTAGATCTATTGGATCCATGTGCAGCTCAAGGCTCTGTTTCCAGTTTGTGTACTCAGACAGTTTGCCCTGATCCAATACAATCCAGAATCTGACAGTATTAGCGAGTTGGTAAAAAAGGCGACGCGTCGCGACCTACTTGTGCCAGGCTTGCTTGTTCAAGCCTTTGGGATCCACGTGGCTCCCCGGTCTACTCAAAGCCCACAACAGACCTTCCTTGCGATGAGCGCCAGGAGTAAGCTCAGCTATACAAGCGCGATCTTCTAGATCTCTTATGCCTTTGAACTTGTCTGGTTGAGGAGTTATAGCTGCCAAGGTTGCTTTGCTTACCTCAGGACTCTGAGGTGAGCTCACAAAAGGATTGCCTGCGGATGATGGTAGTGGTGGAGGGCTAACAGTACTCTGGAAGACAGGCGCTATACTCGATTTCCGTCCCGGAAGTTCTCCATCTGCACTCGAGGGAGCCCTTGGTACGCTGCCATTTGCAGTTGCTGCGGTTGTCACTTGCTGGGACGAAGGCGCATCGAAAGATTTGCTGTCTTTTTCCAGTGCTCTCCTCTTCTCCTCTCTCCCTGTTCTTTGAAGCTGAAACTCCTTGTCTGCTTCTCTGACTTCTTGGCTCAACGCCTCTAGCTGAGGGAGCATAGTTTCGATGATCTTTGCCGTCGAGAGGAAATTGTTGGCCTGTGTATCCGCATACCTCGTGAGATGTGAGAGAACCTCCTGGTCCTTGCGTCCACCGTGCAGATCCTGCATAAACGAAGAGTAGTCGAACCGCTTCAGTTCGAATTTGCGCCTCTTGTCTTGGTACTTTGAATCTGTTTCCGCACGCTTCTTTTCTTTCAAAGAATCTTGCCGTTGTCCAAGGTATCGTCCCAAGTACTGGTAGTAGTCTTTGCTCTCTTCTTCAAAGTCTTTTCGCTTAGTTTCAGCCTGCTTGATGTCGATGTTGTAGAGCTTGTAAATCGGATCGATGATGAGCTTTTGAATGTTGGTCGCATTGGAACGTTCATATGCCAGGATGTCCTTGGCGATCTTGTCGAAGTAGTGATCGATTGCAGGCTGCACAGCATTTGCATTCGACGATGAAGCCTCCTTCAGGGCATCCATCAGATCCGACATGGCATTGTTGCAGTTCACCTGCGCTTCCATTGCAGACTCTGCCCGTTTCAAGACCTTCTTCCATCTCATTCGCATGTTCCCAGTCTTTTGCTCAAGAGATTTCATGGTCGCTCGAAACAAGGGTCCATCGTCGGTTTGGCTGAGGTCCTCGCCAGGCCGTGAAACGTCGAGTCGGAGGGATGTATTTGTGAGTGCTGTGGCCTGCGTCGGTACCAAGGTCAAGCCATTTTCTGGTATAGCCTCGAAGATAGGAGACCTTGGAGGGATATTATCCCACTCCCGATTCTCCTCCGCCGAGTCGCTGACTCGGGAGTCTATCGATTGCGCTGAAGGTACACGTAGTCTGGGAGGTAGGCCCAGTTCTAGTCGAGGTGTGGTAAGTTTGGGACTTTGGAGAACCTTTGCTGTATCTACGCACGTCAGTGGTTCGTATCACCACTCCGAGGGCTGGGTACTTACTCTGGACCCAGAAAGCAAAGTTGGCCAACGTCTCCAACCTATGCGCGCGCTGATCATACTCCACAAACTTCATGTTGTCAGCAATTGCTAGAAGAGCAAAGGGCGGCGTATACGAACACTGCAGCTCGTACGCCAACCTCCACCTCGACACTCGTTGATCTTGGGAGGAGTGAACTTCCAAGCCCACTGAAACGAAACTGAGGAGCTCCCGCCTGTAGTGTAATCCCCGACAAGTTCGACCTGCGGATTCTTGTGGAGGTTGGGGTTGGCGTGAAACTCGCGCGTGACCAGATTGTCAAGCTCTCTGGAACTCGAGGCAAAGACGAACGTCAAGCCATTGATAAAGGTGTCAATCAACCCGATGGGGGCAATGGTATTCGATGCACTGTTAACGTTGTATATGGTCGGTACGGCTAGTTGCTGGCGGAGTATGAATGTGAAGTTGAACGTGAGCTCTTCGTCGTTCGGTAGGCGAATAAGGAAGCAGGGCGGTCCGTCGCTGGCGGGGGATGTGTCTGGATCCTGTACAAACATTGTTTAGCATTGCGCGCAGCCCAGGATCTAGTGAAACCCCGTACCTGGATGTACTCTATAACGCTCTCGTCCCCGAGCTCTCTCTTGGGGCAGAATCTCGTCGCGGGGAAGGCGTTTGGGGTGATGTTCAGAAGGGTGCGACCGCGGGCATTAGTGATGTTGCAGCCAGCGATGGAGACTGGCTCGTGTTAGCAGCAGCGCATTTGCAGGCTGGACGTGTGGGCCAATTGCGTACAGCGAGTCTGGTCGCGCAGGTACAGCGCATCGCCCTCGCCTGCTTTGCTGGAGACCTGGCCCATGGTCTCGAGGTCTCGAGGTCTCGAGGTCTGGGGTATCAACGTGCAGCCAGCGTGGGCTCGAAGCGCAAGGTGGTGCTCAAGGCGCGCGGGTCGAGGTGGGCAGGCGAAGCAGCATGCCTGACCCGAGAAAGGGAGACGGCAGCTCGAGATTCGGGTATCAATCCAAGTCCCGGAGCTTACGCTTGATTAATACGGGGTTGCCCGGCGCGCGGATCGTTTATGGAGGGGATGCGTTTAGGGTTGCGCGCTATCAACTAGAGGCGCTGCGCGGGGTTGGAGCGCAGGGCGCAAAGTAGGGTACTGTATAACGCTGTTCGTGGTTGATGATGGGTAGCCAAAGCTGAAGGATGCTGAACGCTGCTGCAACGCGGAGAGATTGACAGCGTCCAAGTCAGATGTCAAGCTGGCATCGACCGTCTTTGTCTTTGTGCGTGTCGATCAGAAGCAGGCGCAGGCGCAGGCGCAGTGCGGGACACCGCGCTACCACCTTGTCACGCAGGAACGTTGATGTGAGACATGGGACAAAGCACTTGTTGACCACCACCACAAGAGGCACGACCGTTGCCTGAGCTGCAGAGCCACAATCTGTCCCCGTGCTTCGCTAGACTCGACATCTTGGGACAGCCAGGCAGAAGTGTTGTTTGCATGCGTCACCGGGCGATGTGTCCCCTCATGCAGGTCGACCTATTTCGAGCTCAAAGCACATGACGAGCACGCCTGTCCAGAGAGGCAGCAACCAAGTCGACCGACACCACGACACCAGTACGCATGGCCAGTGAGAAGTACTCGTCTTCACTATCCAGATTCTGCTGCTGCTCAGAACATGGACTTGAGAGTCGCGTGTCTGCATCTGGCGCACCTTCTCTACGCTGTGTCCACGTCCATATAGAATAGTCCTGCACTACTGCGTCACAACACGCACAGCCAACCACCGTCTCTTCGACTCGACGTGCTTTTTCGGCCCAGCATCGATTCATGCCCGATCTGTTGAGCGGTGGTTCATCTCCGAACTTGACTCGACTCAATGCCGTGCCTTGGAGTAGTATTGATCATCCTCCCGGTCCCTGCATAGCACCAGCCAATGGGAGCTCACGGGCATCGGCGACGGCTAGCTTTTCGATGTTGCGGTTGTAAAGCTCCGTCATCCTTGACATACACCTCCAACAGCCATGGCGCTCCGTATACCCACCTTCCGTCACGCCCTTCGCCAGCCCCTGTCCAATCCGCGATTCTGTCAACGTCGCTGGGCCCAGGTGCAAGATGTCCGCTTTCTGGCAACTCACGGCACCGAAGAACGAATCCTGTCCAAGTACAAGGACAAACTCGCCTCCAAGGCAAAGAAGGAGGGTGTCAAGGATATCGCTGAGCTCAAGGAGAAGCACAAGGAGAAGATTGAAGAATTGAGGAAAGCAGCGATTGTTCCGGGTGCGACGGGGCCTCTTACACCACCTTCATCGCCATCGTCAACGTCTAGCTCGTCATCCTCCACACCTTCCTCTGCATCATCTGCGTCGTCATCGCCATGGCCATCGCCACCTCCGCCACCGAAGCCTCGAGATCCCAATGCGCCACCGCCAGGCGTCAAAACGCTCGACTCCTTCCTCGATGTCGCTAAGATCCGTACACTTCCTGAGAAAGAAATTCAGGCGTTGTGGAGACTTCGCCACGCCTCAAACCCCCAAAGCCTACACTTCTCCGTACCTGGAAACACATTCGCTTCGCTTTTGCAAACCGCAAAGCAGCATCCGGCATTTGTCCTACCTGTGCCGCGAGAGATTCCTGTAGAGCAGCAGGAGGGCGAGCAAGCCACTGGTCAAACACAGCAGGCGGCTGAACTCCACTATCTGCAATTTGCTCACCCGCACGCCGATACAACAACTCTTCTCTTCACGTCGCTTGCAGAGTTTAAGCTTCGAGGCGAGTTCGCGAGCCCACATACCACCATCACATTCCACCAGGAACTAGCGAACAGTCACAACTTGGTCCTTGGCCAGGGACTTGTAATCGAGAACAGAGGAGTCACCGTAGATGAGGCGAGGTGGCTACTCATGTGCATGCAGAAGTTTTACGTGCAGAGCGAAGAAGGCAAGGGAAGGGGAGAGCTGCTCAATCAGTTCACCAAGGGCGATGCTGCGTTCAAGGTGGAGAGGCTTATTGATGAGGCAGAGAAGGTCTTGTAATGGCTGAGCTTTGAGCCTGCCGTAAGACGTCTGTAAGATATAGGTCGTGTATAAAAGACACATTATACAGCTATTTTGTAGTAGCAGAACATAGATATTGCTGCGAATCTGGCAGTTCGGCCGGTCTGGTATTTGCGTGTTCAATACAGAGACGCAGGTACAGCTGAAACTGAAGTATAAACATCACACATTAACGACATAGCTACCAACCAAGATAGCTACCAACCAAGCGGAAGACATCCTGCATCTGGTAGTCCCAAGCCTCTTCAAGTATAATATAACGTGTTCAAATCGTATTAATGAGAACACCTGTTCACAGCAGACAGCAGCAATGAGTCAAGCTCGTGAATGTAGTGAACGTGTTACGTTGACTCGCAATCCTTGTGACCATCTCTTTCAGCTTGCAGGAAAGCACGGACGCAGCTAGCTGTCATTATTTCGAACGACAAAACTGGGGGTCTTCAGTAGATATTGGAGGGTTTCGCGATGCTGTTAGTGTAATGGATTGCTTTGTTGACTTCAAACTTGACTGCAACGGAGCAGATGTGTTGAGGACATCTCAGACTAGTTGGCTTGCATGTCCTTGTGCTGACCCTCTCTGCACAAAGCATCTGTCCCTGCCCGGGACCCTGGAGGTAGACCTAAGCTAGTTAGGCAGCAACCCCACGCGTCCCGAGGCGGTGAGGATCACCAAACCTTGAGCCCCTCCAAAAGACACGAAGTTGGTTCAATTGTTGCTCCCTTGCGTACTTTCAACACTTCAAATAGACTCTTGAACCCCAGCATCGAGCTGTATACCTGTTCGAACTACATCCCAGACCTAGAAATACACACATTCTCCAAGATGGCTACCGCAGCTTCTGTTTACCCGCCGCTCAACCAGCGCCCGGTGAAGAACACCGTACTTCTATTCGATGTCGATGACACACTCACAAAGCCGCGCCAGGTAAGAAGAAGCTCAATCCCTCACTTCTCCAGCGTTTCATCCCATTCTCTCAAACACACCCAGCAGACACGACTGTGAGACCAATGCTAACGCGATACCCAGCTCGTCAAGCCAGAGATGCTCCAGCTGCTCTCTGAGCTCCGTCACAAAGTCGCCATTGGTTTCGTAGGTGGCTCGAACCTTGCCAAGCAGCAAGAGCAGCTCGCAACCGCAGACGTCAACGTCACATCCCTCTTCGACTTCTGCTTTGCCGAGAATGGTCTTACCGCATACCGGTTGGGAGAGCAGCAGGCTAGCCAAAGCTTCATTGGGTGGATCGGCCAGGAGAAGTACAATAAGCTCGTCAAGTGGTACGTCCCATAATTCCAGTCGGAGGTTGTACGGCAGATGTGGCCAGTTGAGCTGCTCAGTAGTTATGGATTGATCGAAGCTGACCTCAACTCTCAGGATCCTCCACTACATTGCCGACCTCGACATTCCCATCAAGCGCGGCACCTTTGTTGAGTTCCGTAACGGCATGATTAACGTCTCGCCCATCGGTCGTAATGCCTCCACCGAAGAGCGCAACGACTACCAGAAGTACGACATCGAGCACGACATCCGACCAACCATGGTCCGCAAGCTGAAGGAAGAGTTCCCTGACTACGGTCTCACATACTCGATTGGTGGGCAGATCTCTTTCGACGTCTTCCCTACAGGCTGGGATAAGACATACTGCTTGAACTTTATTGCGCAGGAGAAGGAGAGGCAAGATGGTGTGGACTACCAGACCATCCATTTCTTCGGTGACAAGACATACAAGGGCGGAAACGACTACGAGATCTACAGCGACGAGAGGACGATTGGACACTCGGTCAAGAACCCAGACGACACATATGCGCAATTGCAGGAGCTGCTCAAGTCGTTCCAGCAATAGAGGGCTGGCTGGTGTCTGGATATGATGAATGGTCGGGACTCGGGGGTGTTGTAGATGTAAAGCGTACGTTGTACATTTACCACATACCCAATCCGGTAGGTGCGCTACCTGGAGACCGGGACAAGTAAGCAAGCATTACATACGTGAGAAGAAGAAAAGTCTACGAGTCAGCGGTTCCCCATCAATCCATCGTGGCTCCGCTCAGTACACGTTCACCCTGGATCAATCAATCCCTCTATGCTGAAAAAAAAAGTAGACACCAAACAGCACAAAGAACCACATATACCTCTCAACCGAATTCGAGTAGGGAACCCAAGAAGCTCGTGCAACAATCCAACCATGCCATGACAACCACATTCCTCAATTCCCCCTAACTCAGCCCATTACAGTGCACAGACAACAAAGAAAGCGACCGACTTCTCCCATCGTAAAACCAACCGCGTATGCGAATACGAGAACCCTTATACGCACCTCTCCCTCTCCTTATCCACAACCACGACCCGAGATACGACTATAGCTAGCCACGAAAGCGGAAAGAAAGCAGAACTCGCAAAGTGGCGCAGCCAAAAAACAATAAATAGACGGACAGCCATCTAAAATTCTCCATACATAAGAATTCCAGAATCCACCAAATCCTACGAGATCCTACGAGATCCACATATATAATGTACACAGACCAATGGGTGATTACGATCGGTCAACTCAATGCAGGTGGCAATACTATGTAATGTCAATGGACGAACGTGCAAAAATGCAGCGACACCCGTGCTCAGTTCTGCTTAATTTCCCTGTTGCGCGTATCAGATTGTGATGAACTCTGGGTCGAGGGAATTCTTTTAGACTTGGGTTGTTTGCGAGTACTACTGTCTATGTGCGTGTCTGCGCGGAGCCTGTGCCGCGTTTGATGGACGGATGCATGCATGGGCAACGTGCGCGACTGGGTGGTTCGAAAAGTTGCGTAGACATGTTTGAACGTCCGCGTTTCACATAGACGTACATGTTTGGGTTGGAACGACGCGGCACGTCAGTCAGGTCGGTGAACGTTAATGAACGCGAACGGGTCTTCAATACAAAGTGGAACAAACCGTGCGCGACATGTGCAAGTGGGGTGCGTGAAACTGTTGAGAAACCGACACAGGGTGGTGCAAGCTCGTTCACAATGACGTGCATATGCAACACTGCTGAGCAGGAATTGCAAAGAGCGCAACAGGCGGAGTTCAGCCTCGCTGATCAGCATGGGCGATATTCAATTGAGCGGCCTCTCCTATCTGTAGAACCTGCCTTGCCTCGACGCGAATGTAAGAAACCTCCCAAGACACCAAGCTCCAAAGCTCCCCAACCCAAATGCATTGATATGCCCTCATGTGAAGTGCGCCCTGTGCGCCGAACAATCCCAAGTGAAATGTCCAATTCGAAAGAATATGGACGAAACAAATCCAGAAATATGTACATTAAGTACCAGCAATAGACAATAGAAGGGGATATCATAATGATGTTGGATGAAAGTACGCGCAAAGTCGTAGCCAGTGGTCATGCTCAAATGGTGTGGTGAGCGACTCTAAGCAAAGTTAGCTATGACCTCAAACGAGCGCAATGGGAAAGAGCTTACCTGTGACACGCTGTTGCTGGCGGAGCCCATTGAAGGCTCAGTTGTGTGGAATCTCCTTGCTCTTGCCGTTACCAGCCCAAACACCACCGCCCACTGCTCGCGAAATACCTACACCAAGACCCACTGCAGCGCCTACGACGAACAGAGCGATGATGATCTTGGCCCAGAGCCTCTGCTTGCTGGTCAGGCCCTGGAAGAAGCTGCAGCCCTTCTTGCGCTTGTGGTCCCTCCGCTTGTCAAGCACAGCTTGCCTTGAAGGCCACATTGTGCAGTCCTTGACCTCCTTGACGCGGCCATCGACTGAGACCTTGCCCAGTTGCTGGGTGGTAGCAGCTGATAGTGGGACACCGGCCTCGAGGTCGTGCTCGAATGTGTTGATCTCAAGATGTGTCTTGCTCTGAGGTGCGCTGACATTGTCGAGGGAGCGACGAGCGTCGGGGTGCTTGTAAAAAGCAGAGTAGGGGTTCGACGAGTCGACGGCCATCTCCTTGTTGGTGGCCTCTGCTGTGGCTGTCGTCATGGTCGACGCGTTGGATGAGGGAAGCATGGGTGCGGGCGAGGGTGTCGACTTGGGAATGGCGGTATTGGGCTCAATGGTGACGCCAAAGGTGACAGGCTCGTACTTTTCGTAGTTCGCTGCCATTGCGATGTGGGGAGGACTAGTTCACACGGACGTGAAGTGGGTTTGCAACAAGGACAGTGTCTGCAGCCGTGGTGTATGGCGCCGCAGGGACAAGTAGTCAGGAGGACCCTTTTCCAGTGACGGCTTACTGCAGATGCAGTGGAGTGATGTTGTGCGACGTTGAGTTGTCGGGCTGAATCTACAGCAAGAATGACACGCGGGTCAGGTGGTCTGGCTTGGTATCGGTTGCCGTGAAGCGGTCTCCAAGGCTCACTCCCGAGATGGGATGGAAGGGGTCAAGACGGTAAAGGGGACGAGGTGCCGTTCACAAGGAAGGAGCAAACAACACAAGAGATAGCTGGTCGACCGGCGTGCGTCAGCTACAATTTGCTGCGGGGAAAGTGCAGAGAGCGACAAGATTGCAGCGGGAGAAGAATCGTACGGCTATCAAAAGGAGCGCAGCTGGAGGGCGCAGGCCATGATAATGAGCTTTGGAGGAGAACTCCAGGCCCAGGGCCGGGGGAAGGTCTGTGTTGAACGCTGAGTTCCAGGCTAGAGGGCCGATCGAATTGCTACGCCCAATCGAGCACACTCCCTGCAAAGTGACGATTTTCGGGCCTACCATTTGATAGGCTGGCGGGCCGCTATTCTTCACTTGCTCCCACTTGTTTGTCGCAGCACCGCTCCACCCTCAGCGTTCGCTCTTTGTTGCGCATGTCACCGCTGTTTTGTCGCAGTCTTGCTGTTTGCTGCCATCGTGTCGCAGCTTCGTGAGCTTATCGCGGGCCCCAAGAGTCTTGACGCCGCTGCGCGCCACCCTTGCACTCGTCACGGCGTCCCTGAGATGTGAACAACGCTGCACCTAATGCGGCTAAGCATTATCTGGGCCAGAATCCATGCTGAACCACTGGAGCTTGGCTCGCAAGCAGGACCGCGGTCGAGCCACAATGCGGCTAGAGTGCACGGTGCTAAGATGCTTGGACGCGTTAACAAGATCATGTCCACAGCGGAGAGGCTGGCCGAGAGCCTTGGGCGGCGCCTTAACTTCATGCAGCTTGCGGCGCGAGTGATGGGCAACTGACCTGCCCGTCTCGTAGTGACAGAGCATGCACGCGAAGGCAGCTTTTGGAGACTCTGGAACACTGTCTCGACTGCGTGCGTCGGCACCGCCGCGCTGGTGCAGCCAACAGCCTTGCGATTGTCTCTCCAGCCGCCGTCCTGTTGCCAGCCGCGAACATGGACGACTCTACCAGATTGGCGGAGTGGCACCGCACTGGTGAAAGCACGCTTGCGAGAAGTGTGCGTTCAACACCAAGCCGCTAGATCCTACCACGTTTTGTTGCTGTTGTCCCAAGCAGCAGCAGGTGGGCTGTCGAAGGTTTATCGAAGCATCAGCCTCGCCACGAGCCGTTGAGGTTTACATGAACACAAACGCTTGTTTCTGGTCAAGCTATCCATGACTTCCAGACGAATTATCGGAAATTGAGCACACTTCAGCCTGTCATGATGCAATTATTCGACTTTTCACTAGCATCAAAGTACCTGCTGGTGCGAAACAGACCCTCGCTAGACATGCCTGCTGGACTCAACCACGCCAACATTGGAGGAAATCAACCACCGCGAAATGCCGCTACAAACGCCATGCCCATGCGCGTCAACCTGACTGCGTCCGCACCAAGGTGTACGCGCAATATTAGTGTAAAAAATTAAGCCGTTGCCGGTGGGCGCTTTTGACCCCTCCATCGTATCGCGATAACGCACAATGATGGCTACAAGGCACTCTCATCCTGCACCTGTGCCCGTACTGTGCCCCCTGTGCTTAGTTCTTCCCAAAGAAGTCGTCTCTCCGAATACCACTGCGCTCACACATGCCCTTGAAGATACCACCCTGATCGTAAAGGTTGATGGGAGTGTCTAGCTCGGCAATTCGACCCTGGTCCATGACGCAGATACGGTCGTAACCGATAATGGTCTTGAGACGATGCGCGATGCAGAGAAGTGTTTTTCCTCTGAAGCCCTCGACGATTGTTTGCTGGATCTTTTGGTCTGTCTCGAAGTCGACGCTTGACGTCGCTTCGTCGCAGACGATAATCTGCGACCCACGAACGAGAGCTCTAGCAAGGGCTTTTGAAGTCAGCAACAGCAATCAACGCAAAAAAATGGAAAAGAGACTTACCTAGTAACTGACGCTGACCCAGTGAGAAGTTCAGTCCTTCTTCTTCTACCACAGAGTCGAGGTGGATGCGCCCAGACTTGTCTCCCATCTCCGCATCGTTGGAAACTAAATCAGCTTGGCGCAGAGCTGACCACAGATCTAGATCACTCTTCTTGTGGAAGGGGTCTAAATTGCTTCGAATTGTGCCCTTGAACAGGGTGGGATCCTGTGGAATAATGGCCAAGTTCGATCGCAAGTTTTGAAGTCCAATCTTGCTGATATCCATACCATCGATGGTGATCGATCCTCCAGACAACTCCTGCAAACGGAACAGAGCTGACATGATCGAACTCTTGCCGGCACCCGTACGTCCGACGACACCAATACGTTCGCCAGCGCGGACGTGCATACTCAAACCCTTAAGCACCAGAGGCAGTCCAGCACGGTAACGCATTTCGACGTCCTCGAAGATAATCTCACCATGCTCGGGCCAAGTAGGTCGAACCTGTACGTCGGTGTGGAGAGGTGCCTCTTCCTCAAGGTGAGTTCCGTAGTGGTGGATACGCTCAGTAGAGTTCATGTTGTTCTCGACTTCAGCAAGTTGGCGCACGGTAAATTGAATCATCTGGACAATGGTGAGAATGTAACTCAACACCAAGCCAGCGATACTAGGATCGACCGAGAATCGGGACGTGACGACTAGGATACCGGTGGTGAAGACAAGCAAGATACCAACAACGTCCAGACGAGAACTCAGCCAACGCTGGTTAGCGAAGGTAAGGTAGTAAGCACTGTTCATGTCGTCGATAGCCTCACGGACAGTATGTGAGAACTGGTTTTGTAGTCCGTATGCGCGAATTGTAGCTGTGCCCATGACGGCCTCACCAAAACGGGCAAATACTGTGCTGCGCAGCACGGCTTCGTGGCGCTTCACCTCACGAGCGGAGGAACGGTAGAACGCGGCCGAGAAGATGAAGAAGATAAACAATGGTCCAAGGGCGATGGCGTAGTAATAGTAGTACGAGATGATCAAAATAAACACTGAGATGATCATCGCGAGCGTAAGGAAATACATGCGTATGGCGTCAGTGAGGGTGTTGTCCATGACATCGATGTCCTTTGAGAAACGATTCGTGATACGCCCAAGAGGTGTTGTGTCGAAGAAAGACATTGGGGCACGAAGAACTCGGGTGATTGCCCTATGCAGCATGTTCTTGCCGGCTTCTGTGCCAAAAACCGAGACGCTGAACGAGAACAAGAACATGAGAAGTGCTTGACTGAAGCCGAAAGCAGCATAGGCACCAATGTATGCGCCTTCGCTGTAGCCAAACTTGTTAGAGGTCCAGTACGAGAGCCACAAACTTGTGACAATGTTGGCGCCCTGCGACAGAACGAGTAGGATGAAGACAAGCGGTCCAACCCAGATGCCGCCTCCAGCCTTGATGTACTGAATCCAGACATCCCAAGACACATTCTTGGTCGCGCGTTCTTCTACTTGCATAAGCGCTGCGGCCTTCTTCTGCTTTTTGTTCTTCTTTGCGATTTTCTTCTCGTCCTCTACCTCGTCCTCAAGCACTTCCTCCTCTTCTTCTTGCTTCTCTTCGGACGCAGTCATAGTCATCAGCTGCTGGAACTCTTCGTTGTGAGCCATCAAATTATCGAAAGTGTCGACGGCCTGTACATGGCCTTCCTCAACCCAGATAATCCTGTCGCATCGGTTGAGAACGTGGAGCTGATGGGTAGCCAGAATACGGCACTTATCCTTCAGCAACCCGCAGATAGCGTTATCCATGATGTGACGACCGACGTGAGCATCAACAGCGCTGAGCGGATCATCCATGAGCACAATGTCAGCGTCGAAGTAGATGGCTCGTGCAATGTTCATTCGCTGCTTTTGACCACCAGAGACGGTAATACCGCGCTCTCCGATCTCAGTGGCATCTCCAACGGGGAGCATATCAAGATCTGGCCTAAGAGCGCAAGCGTCGATGACCTGGTCGTACCATTTTTGCTTGAAACCCTTGCCGAAGACGATGTTTTCGCGGACAGTAGCATTCTGAATCCAGGCGTACTGAGGACAGAAAGCACGGGAAGCGCCCATGACAACTTCACCGTTCGTCTTGCGCATGTCGCCAGCCAATGCAGCAAGGAGCGAACTCTTTCCAGAACCAACACTACCAATAATGGCAACGAGCTCGTTCCTGCCAAATGTGAGGTTCAGACCCTTCATTGAAAAAGGCTCTTCCTCGGCCGCATTCTTCTTCCTCTCCATATCCGCAGCGTGTTCGTCTTTCTCTGTCTGTACCCTAGCTTTGGTCTCGGCCTTGGTCTCCTTCCCTATCTTCTTTCCTGATGGTCCACCTTTGCCCTCATCGTTTGTCGGGTGACGCTCCCATGTGAAATCGGCGTTCGCGAGCACCACAGCGTCTTTGGCATTGTAGTCCCATTTGGCAGAGTCCTCGGCCTCTTCAGCCATGAGAAACTCCTGGATGCGCTTGACGGATGCGTTTGCATCGATGACTTGTCCAATAACAAGGGGCAAGAAGTTGAGCGGAATACGCATAGAGTTGAATAGAGCCAAGGACGAGAAGATCTTCGCCGGGTCCAAGGAGGGATTGACCTGGGAGAATGTAATGAATGACAACATGGATGCGAAAACAGGCATAGACATTCCAACTGCAAGAATGGCGTTTCTTATGGTGAGCAGAACCTGGATGCCGTGAATTTCCTTCTTTCTTATGCCTTGAATGCGTTCGAGGAAACTGGTCTCCCAACCGAAGAACTTGACGAATCGCACTGCCTGTAAGATCTCCTGTGTCAGACTAACACGCTGATCGGTAATCTTGTTGATGGCTACACGTCGGTGGAACAGAGACTTGACGGATCGACCGAGGAGCGGCATGGCAATAATAATCAGTCCAAGACCAGGAAGGGCGCTATAGGTCAGGTTTACAAGAAGAAGTGCCGTTGTAATCAGAATACCAACAGGTGCAGTCCAAATCATGTGGAAGAAACCAGATGCCTGATCGACACGGTATGTGTCTGTAGACATCAGGTTGACAATTCGACCGTTGCCCCAGCCTTCGCCACCTCCTGCAACGCCTTCAGGACCGGTCTTTACCTTTTTCTCCTTCTTCTTGAGGATCTTCTGATACCACTTCTTCTCTTCCTCGCTTCCTGGTTTGACCTCTGGAGGTGGTAGTTCTATGGCGGCTTGACCACCTGCCTTTGCTCTACCTGACAACTTCATCGCCTTATCGAAGATGGCTGTAATCAGCACAGCGCGAGCCTGTCCACCAACCATCATTCCGCGATACATGAACTGGTTAGTTGCCAAACTCTGCAGGGCCTGCATTGCTGTAATTCCAATCACAAGTCCAATGCCTTCGCCGATATTAGGCGCGGGCGCGTCGGTGCGCTGAGCAACATAAGCCCTGACAGCAAAATTAATCAAATATCGCAGCACAAATGGTGCTACGGCCTGGATAATAGAGGCTGAGAGCTGGCAAAGGCCACCAATGATGAACTCGCGCTTGAACGTGTCGAACATAGCCATCAGGAGTGGTCGCTCGCCACCCTGCTCTAGTCGTTTCGCAAAAGCTCCATTGAGGCGCTCCACCAGGACTTCAGCACTTCTGTTCGGGTTGACAGCGTATATGTCGTTTCTCTCAAGAGGTCGTCTGTAACCTGTCGCCATCAAGGGTTGCATCCATTGGAAGGAAAGCCGGCTGATGAGCGACGCTGTGTACTCTGGGCAAACTTCTCGCTCTTTCGGAACTGGTGGTTTCGGGCCCCATTTTAGCGGATTGAGCCGTTTGTAGAACTTCTTTTTCTTTCGTATTGAGCTTTTCGTACTTGTTTCGCTGTCACTGAAATCTGATACTGCGCTGGTGCTACTCTCAAGCCGAGATAAACTGCCTCGCCTCTTGGGATCCGCCTCTGGGTCGTGTGCGCTTGGTTCTGTCTTTATTGGTTCATATTCGGTAGGGTTCTCTGCTGCTGCTTGGGGCTCTCCCAACCCAATGTCCTTCTCCTTCTCCCCGAATGATGACGCTGAGGACGACATAGCCTGTCAGTGTTGGCTCGCCTGACGAGGCGATGAGGTAGCACAGAAAACCGACTTCCGAAGGCAAAAGGTTTAGCGGAGCTGTATCGGGTAAGTTTGCGAATTTATTCCTGCGGCGTTCCTGCGTGGAGGAAGCGGTGGTTAATTCCTGCAAACAAAAGCGTAATAAGTGAGGGTTGCGAAAGCCGTAAGGAGGCGTGGTGTCAGTGTCTGTGTGATGCAGGACTAGCTAGATCATATGTATGCGCCTGGCGACAGTCATGAAATCAGTGCACTTGGAGCTAGCCTTCGGACAAAGTGGACTTAACTCGTCACCAATCAGGCACGGTACAAAGGGCGGCAGGATCTGGGGTTTGCTAAGCATCAAAGAATGTTTTACGCCACCGGTTGCTGTTCTCGCCCGACAGGCCGAGCTTCAGACTTGCTCCTACCCGCGGAGCGTTGTGTCAATGAGTCTGTAGCGGATCTTACTTGTCTGACTCATCATTGTTGATCTTTGACTCGATGGAATTGGGTTTGACAGGTCGTCCATACCTTCTTAACAGCAGTTTCCTGTTGCTGTCCCACGGCTGTAGATTCGTATTGACGTATTGAATTATTGCCAGCTGACCCTAGGAAATCGGAAAGTGGACCGGCGCCGTCTGTTTAGCGAGACGGGATCATAAAGCTTAACCTTGGAAAGCTGATTACTCACCGGACGAACTGTTCTGCAATATGTTCGCTCTCTTCTAAACAAGATGATAGGTAATCAAACAAGTGTTACTTTGACGTTCGCTGGACAGTCGAAGCATCACCTGAGCAAGAAAATTCCGAGCCTGAACACCATTGCCTCGATTTGCGTGACCGCTACCGCCAAGGTTGGCACGGCTCTCCGCTCGCTGTACTGGGTTTTGAGTTGGTGACGAATTGCTGACTGTTGAGATGAGCTGCACCGACGTATGACTCCAAGTTGCCGTAATACTCGAAAGATATTTTGTGCCGGTCAGGCTGTCCATGGTCGAGATTTACCGCAAGCAGCTCGTAGCTGCGAACCTGCACGACGGTTTGCATTGATGCCTAGCTCCTGCCGTACACACACCGCTCTCACGAGTCCAAACGGAAGACGGACTTTGGATTCGGGCACCTTTCCCCGCAGTATGTAAGGTGCTCCGCTGTTTTGCTGATGCATCGGTATGTTTTTAGCGTCCAGCAAAGGCGGGCGTCGGGTAGTTACAAGCTCCGACTCCGTGAAGGCTGTCACAAGAACACGGACGATTAATGTGCATGAAAAACATGTTGACAATGCCGGCAGCAAGAGATATATATACTCAACGCTGTCAGAT
The DNA here is from genome assembly GCA_027946375.1 of Neodidymelliopsis sp. IMI 364377. NCBI lineage: Eukaryota > Fungi > Ascomycota > Dothideomycetes > Pleosporales > Didymellaceae > Neodidymelliopsis > Neodidymelliopsis sp. IMI 364377. The sequence continues at coordinate 45,293 of JAPEUT010000110.1, forward strand.
CCCATGTGCTCAAGCACGTTCTCTTGGGGAAAATGACGTTTGAGTCTCTTTTGGATACAATTGCCATTATATAAGAATAAGTTGCACTCGATCCAGTTCTTGCACTGCATCCATCAAGCCACAAACACATGAGCATTGGGACACTTTGCGCCAAGCATATACCTTAGAAGAGTAGTAGTCGTTGCGCAATCAGCGCTAGTATTATGGATTTGTAAGCCTACATCTACACATCTCACTTTGCGCGGGCCGAATAGTCTACCAGCGTGAGAGTCAAATCTTGCGTCCATCAAGCTTCAGTACGAACAGCTTGCTATAATTGATATGACCCTACGAGGGCTTCGCCTTGCTGTTGCTGTTTGTGGCTGGCTTGGTCCTGCGTCTTTCCCAGACCATGACATAGGCCTCTTTGGTGAAAAGTGTCTCGCCACGTTCCTTTTCCACGAATAGGTCCTGGATGCCATACCAGTCATCTCGGCTCCTGTCTTTGAGCTGTACTCTCCAGACCTTTGATTCCTGTTCCCCTTCTACACTATCATCCTTCTTCTTCACGGCCTCGTGGGTGATGTTCGCAACAAGATCATAATAGATCGGCTCACCCGGAGGGTATTCCTTAGGGTTGGGCTCCACGTATGGCGACATATCCAGCGAGGTTACTGGGAATGTGACAATGGTTGGGTTACGTTCAGACACGAATTTGTTCTTGCTGAATCGCTTGATGTTGAAGAGAAGGTAGGATGGCAGAGGGTGCAAGAGGCGGTACCGTACGCGGTCCTTCATCTTCTCTTGTGGTTGTATGCCGTTGTACTTGTTAAGAATAGTTGTCAACGGTACTTGAGGGATAATGTTCTTTTCCAAAGCGTCCTGGAAGAGCGGTGCAGCCGGTAAATCCAAGGTAAGTACCAAGAATTTGGAGACGTTCGTCTTGACTGCAGCATCCTCGAAGCGCAACCGGTCTCCAGCGTCTGCTCGCGCTGTGATCTCTTGTGATTCAATTTTCAACGTCCCTTGGAAAACTTTCTGTACGATGCTCGACCCGGGTTTCGTCTTGGAGCCTCCTACAGCCAGGTGGAGGTTGTTCAAGAACCAGGACAAGAAGTCGACTGGGTCTGACTGCTCGCTCAGACTGAAGCGCTTTGAAGAGCGCAACGCAATCTCTTGCAGCAACTCGTGTGGTGAGACGTGGGTCTTGAACGCTCGTGGGTTCCAGATCTTTCGTACCAATGTGCTGAAACGTTGCGCGATCTGTGGTCTCGATGAAAGATCTTCCAGCATAAAGTAATTCCGCAGAGGTACAACATGCGACAAAGCCTGTACCGCGACGTTGAAGTAGTCGTTTGCCTTGATGTTGTTCATGCCAACGAAACCTGGTATGTATTCCCTGTTGGACAGATCCCATGACACCTTTGGCTCTTTGTCCAGGCGTGCCACTTCTGCCTTGCTCATTCGTGGATCCACGACAAATTTGATGTCGTCCAGCGACTTGGACTTGACTTCATAGCCTTCCGGTAGTACGTAGACTTTCTTTGTCTCCATGTTGACGTATACGTGATGGCCCTCTTCCAACGCGTGGAAGTATGCTTGCGACTTTGGTCCTCGCCCTTGGAAGTACTTTCCGCACACGAGGCAAGCGTATACGTTTATGTTGGACAACGTGACGGAGCATAGCTTCTCAAAGTCAAAGTCGAGCACTTTTCGATTGATTGTGTCGAGGTATAGATCGGTATACCCAGCCTCTGGGGCAGTTTGTCGCCGTGGCGCTGCCATCGCTGACTCTTCTTCGTCATCTTCACCCAGCACTCCAGCTTCTTCCAGTTCCGCATGCTCCTCTGCATCTGCGCCTAGGATGTCCACCTTCTCTTGGTCCTGCAGTCGCGGAGACATAAGTCTCCCGTTGGCGGCTGAACCGTTCGTCGGTGGGCTGTCCATATCTACATCTTCGACTCGCGCTCGTTTTGAAGCTGGTGACGGCGCATCGACGACATCTTCAAGAGGCTCGAAGGCCTGTCGTTTCGACATATTGGCTACACTGAGTGGCAGTGATGTTCGATGGCTAGCTGGAAGTTCGATACTCGTGCGAGTAGTCAAGTGCTATGAGGCTGTTGCCGTCAAGACGTTGCTGGTTGTTCTATGTTTGAAGTTCGGGAGCCTCCATGCATCTGAAGGTCGCGCACGGGCCGACAAGCTCCCACTTCGAAAAAGTCAAGTCGCGTCGGCCACCACAGCTTGCACCCCCACATCTCCCTAGATACCCCTCCTTGCTTGTTTACCACCTACTTGCAAGATGGTACGTATTACACCTATGACTGCAGTCGTTGTCGTCTACTAACATACTGTGTATAGTCAAACCCCACTCAGATTTTTGCGGACGATGTTACAGAGGAGAAGGGTGAGAATGCGCGTCTCTCCGCATTCGTAGGAGCCATCGCTGTTGGCGACTTGGTCAAGAGCACATTGGGGCCGAAGGGAATGGACAAGATCCTCCAGTCTGCGTACGTCTACCCCGCTACGATATTTGGGTAGAGCCAAACTTACACAGTAACGCAGTTCCACAGGCGAGATCATGGTCACAAACGACGGCGCCACCATTCTGAAAGCCATCGCCCTCGACAACGCTGCGGCCAAAGTCTTGGTCAACATCTCGAAAGTTCAGGACGACGAAGTCGGCGATGGTACAACCTCAGTCACCGTACTTGCTGCAGAACTCCTTCGCGAGGCCGAAAAGCTTGTCGACCAGAAGATCCACCCTCAGACAATCATTGAGGGCTACAGGATAGCAAGCCGCGCCGCACTAAGCGCTCTGGAGAAGGTTGCGGTGGACCACAGCCAGGACGAGAAGGCTTTCAGGAAAGACCTCGAGGCTATCGCCCGGACAACATTGAGCTCCAAAGTGCTGAGTCAGGATCGTGACCAGTTCTCCAAGCTCGCAGTGGACGCTGTCCTCAAGCTGGGCGGCTCGACGGACCTCACACACATTCAGATCATCAAGAAGGCGGGTGGAAAGCTCAAGGACTCCTACCTGGACGACGGATTCATTCTGGACAAGAAGTTTGGTGTGAACCAACCCAAGAGGATAGAGAACGCCAAGATCTTGGTTGCAAACACATCGATGGATACAGACAAGATCAAGATCTTCGGCGCCAGGGTGAAGGTTGACTCGACAGGCAAGCTCGCTGAGCTGGAGAAGGCAGAGCGCGAGAAGATGAAGGCGAAGGTTGAGCGCATCAAGGCACACGGCATCAACTGCTTCGTCAACCGACAACTGATCTACAATTGGCCAGAACAGCTGTTCGCGGACGCCGGTATCTGCTCCATTGAACACGCAGACTTCGACGGTGTTGAGCGATTGGCCCTGGTCACGGGTGGTGAGATTACATCCACCTTCGACCACCCAGAGAACGTCAAGATTGGCGAGTGCGACCTGATTGAGGAGGTCATTATTGGCGAGGACACACTGATCAGATTCTCCGGCGTCAAGGCGGGCAAAGCATGTACAGTTGTGCTCCGTGGTGCAACCGAGCAACTTCTCGATGAGGCTGAGCGATCGTTACACGATGCCCTTGCGGTTCTGTCACAGACGGTCAAGGAGCCGAGGACAACACTCGGTGGAGGATGCGCTGAGATGAACATGGCGAAGGCCGTTGCCGAGGCCGCACAGAACGTGGAGGGTAAGAAGGCGATCGCGGTCGAGTCTTTCTCCAAGGCGCTACAGCAGTTGCCTACCATCTTGGCCGACAACGCTGGTTTCGACTCCAGCGACCTCGTGACACGACTGCGAAAGGCGGTCTACTCGGGTCTCACCAGCTCAGGACTCGACCTGCTGTCGCCCAGCGGTGGCATTGCGGATATGAGGGAACTGGGCGTTATTGAGAGCTACAAGCTCAAGCGTGCGGTCGTCTCGTCGGCATCAGAAGCTGCAGAGCTACTCTTGCGTGTTGACAACATCATCAGGTCAGCTCCTCGCCGTCGTGAGCGCATGTAAGCTTGTAGGAGGACGGGTATGACGAGCATGACGCCTTGATGGCTTAGACGAAGTGTATACCACGAAACGAAATTCATGCAGTCAAAGACATGTGCTCGATTCTAGAACATGACGTGCAGTGAACAAGCCGATGCTGGTGACAGTTGTATCAGGGAGGGACTCGAACATGGCAGTGACGAGCGAGTGGGTGGGCGCAGGAGAATCTATGTTTCAAGCGTCTGTCTTGCACACCTTGCAGATGGGTCGTGGCTCGAGAGTTTCACGCGTTGGTACAGAGTTCGACGCAAGCTGCAAGGGCATTGTAGCGTCAAAAGAAAGACCGAGGCCCTAGTGTGGTAGATGATGTCTACGTATGGTATGGCTCACGTTTCTTGCATGGGATGGTTGTCCAAGACACAATACAAAGCCACTGCTCATGGGTTCGACTCTTCATGTGAGGATGTTATGGTGCGAGGTTAGAATACGGGAAGAACGATCAACAATGTACAAAGGATGGCGAACCGCTGGGTGTAACGGCTAGTGTTTAGCAGAAGGACCGCCTTGCCGTTGCTTGTGTGACGCAAGGACGAACTCTAGCAGAACCTTCAGTCCGGTGCTTTGATGCAGGCTCTCACAGAGGTGATGGCTGTTTGATGTCGTGACAGTGATGTAGAGAGCGAAGCTTGCTGAGATGCCAATGTCGTCGCTGTGCTATTTGCTGTTGGTGGTGGTGGTGGTGGTGGTGGTGGCGAGCTAGAAGTCGCCCAGGTCTGTCAATGGCTGATGAGTGGTGGGCAGACACATGCATACACGTGCGAGGCAGCGCGGCGAGCACCATGCAGGAGATGCTGCAGACGGCGCAGGGCTGATCATCATGTCGATGGTTGCCGAGTCGGTGATATATGCAGTGGGCCGGTGCTCCCTTGGTACAGAGTCGAAGGTTTGGGCAGGAGGGGCTGGGCCGGCGTCGAATGTCGAATGTCGAATGTCGAATGTCGAGTGTAGGTAGTTCCTTGGATGCCCCAGCTGTCACGGGCGAGCCAAACCAAACCAACGCGTCCTGCTTTCCATCATCCCACCCTCTCACCCTCTCTGCATACTACATACTACCTACTACTACATATCACATCATAGCGTACACACACACACAGTCTTCGGACCAGACTCAGCCCTGTTGGTCTGTCTACCTGTCTAGCGCCGCGGGGATCTAAAAAAGGGCAATCAGAATCAGGGCACCCGCTTAGCCCGGCGGCCCAAGCCTCTAACGCTCCGCTCCGGACTGGGGGCGCACGTCGCACGTCCAGCTCCCCGCCCGCCTTAATATCGAGGGCTCGAAATCTGACGGCCCTCTTCTATCACCCCATCCCGCGTCCATCGATGCTCCATCCCTCGCACCTCTACAGCCTGCCTCAGGCATCTCCGCCCGCATCGTAGACGACGCCCACGCCCACGCCCACCATGCCACGCCCGCGCCGGCCGCCGGGTGCTGGCCTCACGCTCACGACGCTCCTTGCCCTCGTCATCCTGGGGCCGTCGCTCCTCGCAGTCGCTCAGCAGCAGCCACTGCCCGACCACAGTGTGCTTGCACACACAATCCACCCCAGCCACGGCAAATCCACAAACGCACACGAGACGGTCCGCCACGCCGCCCGCCGTCGTCCCAACTCGCCAGCCTTCGCCCAGGATGAGCGCGCCCCAGCAACAATAGTCTCCTCTGCTCCAGCGGTCTCCGCTGTCAGAGCCCCCGCTGCCGTCAACGCAGCCACTGGTGCCCTGGCACCGAGTGCGCGTTCCCTGCAGGACTGGGAGGTCGAGGACTTTGTTCTCTTGGCGACCGTCGACGGCCGCATCCACGCACGAGACCGCTACACAGGCGAGGACATCTGGGAGCTGACCGGCCAGCCCATGCTCGAGACCATCTACAATGTCTCCGAGGGCGCCGGCAAGCTGCAAGACCAGCCTTTCATGTGGATCGTCGAACCCAAGGAGGATGGCGCCCTCTACTTCCTCACCCCAGGCCCATACCCTGCCCTCCACCGCCTCGGCATGACGGTCAAGCAACTCGCCAACATGGCTCCCTACTCCAGTGAGGACCCTGCGCTTCCAGTCGTCTACAACGTCGAGAAGTCTACCTTCATGCTCGTCGTCGAGGCTGCGTCCGGCAAAATCAAGAAGAGCTTCAGCCCCAGCGGCACATACTCTGTCGACGACGAGAGCTGCGCGCCCAAGGGCAGAGACTACTTCCACGCACAGGAGAGAGACTGTTCAGGAACCATTAACCTGGGACAGACCCAGTACACCATCAGCATACACAACAAGCAGACGAACGAGCACATTTGCACCATCAAGTACGCAGAATGGGCGCCGAACAACCGCGACCGCGATTTGCAGATGCAGTACTCGGCTACAATGGACAACCAGTACATTTACAGCATGTACAACGGACTGGTCATTGCTCTCGACCACAATCGACTCGGAAGGTCTCGTCAGCGCCCTCTCTTCAAGCAGGAACTGCCTTATCCTGTGGCACGAGTGTTCGACGTGGCTCGACCTACCAACGACGACTCTCCTGAGCCAGCTCTGATCCTGCTACCTCAGCCAGCTGGAAAGGCAGGCTTGGAAGAGAAGGCCAAGCATGTATGGCTGAACACTACCGAGACCGGGGCTTGGTATGCGCTCTCAGAGCAGAATTACCCCGTAGTGACCGATGGTGCCCCAACAGCCTCCTGTTACATGCACAACGACCTAGTCGACTGGGACGGCCCTCACTCCCTACCTGACCAGAAGAGTCTAGTAGGTGTGCACATCCTGGACCACAGATTGGAGACCCCATCCAGATACCTTGCAATTGCGGCTCCAACAGCTTATCATTCAGAAGAGAGTCAGCCCATCTCTAGACCACCGGAGACCTCGCCAATGGAGCGGCCAATGATTGACCCCCCACCTCGTGCAGAGACCATGATCGAGACACGAGCAGCGGCTGTCTACACAGTCTTACTCTGCTTTTTAGTCATGGCTGGTACTGTGTCGGTCATGAAGTACCCTCCGCAGCTTGACGCACTTAAGAGCTTCTTCGTAAAGTCTGCGGAGCCCCGCAAGCCTAAAGGGACTCCCTTCACAGCGCCTGCCATCGGGGTGTCAGAGCCAGAGGTCGTTCCTGAGATCAAGGCAGAGCCAGAGCCAGAGGTCAAACCAGAAGTACAATTAGAGATCGAGCCAGAGTCCAAGGCTGTTGAGGAGCCGGTTGCTGTAGAGCCAATCGTGGAAGCTGCTGGCCTACCAGAGCCTGTGGAGGAGGCCACCCCGACCAAGACACCTGTCAATCACGAAATGAAGGAGAAGAAAGTGGTGACCTTTGACATCCCAGAAGACGAAGACGCAGATCTCGAACCCTTGTCGAGGGTTACCACTATTGAACAAGCCTCTCCTGCAGATGGGGACTCGGATGATGCCACGCCGCCTCTGGGAGGAGGGGCAACATCTACTACGAATGATGCCGATGGTGCCAGTCCAGAATCAAACCCTGCCCTTGCCACTCCGACAAAGAAGAAGAAGACGCATAGGGGAAAGCGAGGCGGGCGCAAGCTCAACAAGAACCAGCAGAAAGAAGAAGACGACGTTGACCGTATCGTGGATGCTGCTAAGCAGCTCGATCCTACACCATCCCTGCATCCCGATGAGGTCACCATGAACGGCGACGACATGCAGGACGTTTCTAACATCAAGAGGATTGGGAAACTCACTATCGACCAAGACCGTCTTCTGGGTAACGGAAGTGGCGGTACCTTTGTTTTCGAAGGAAAGTGGAACGTAAGTGATTTAAACTTCATATGCACACGGCCTATTACTAATCGATCATCCAGGAACGCGAGGTTGCCATTAAGCGAATGTTGCCCCAGTACTTTGGACTTGCTGAGCAAGAAGTCAAGCTTTTACAAGAAAGCGACCTGCATCCAAACGTCATCCGCTATTTCGATGACGAGAAAGACGAGAACTTCTTGTACATCGCTGTTGAGATTTGTCAAGCAAGTCTCTTCGACTTGTTCAGAGATGGCAGGCCTGGTGAGGACCTCACTGATTCTCAACGACGCCTTGTGAACGAGATCAACAAGGACGTACAGCGTGCCCTGTACCAGCTTGCCAATGGTCTCAACCATCTTCACAGCCTGAGAATCATTCATCGCGACATCAAGCCTCAGAACATCTTGATTGCCTACCCACAGAGAACCCAGAACAAGGGACCTCGTCTTGTCATTTCTGATTTTGGTCTTTGCAAAACATTACCTGACAACGTAAGCACGCTGATTGGCACCACCGGAAACGCGGGCACAGTAGGCTGGAAAGCCCCTGAGCTCATTACACAGCCTAGAAACGGAGACAACGGCAGCTCGACTGGCTACTCTCGCGACTCTTCTACTTCTACCGATCCAGTCGCACAAGGTGTCAAGCGAGCCGTTGATATCTTCTCCCTTGGATGTGTGTTCTACTACGTACTCACCAACGGCTCGCATCCCTTTGACGACGAGGAAGGATGGATGCAGATGCGGGAGTACAATATCAAGAAGGAGAAGGCCAACCTCGAGGGGCTTCGTTTAGGCGATGACTCTGAAGAACCCTACTGGCTCATCCAGTGGATGTTGAAGACTCGCCCCGAGGATCGCCCTACCGCTCTCCAGGTCATGAACCATCCTTTCTTCTGGTCGGCAGAGAAGCGCCTCAATTTCCTCTGCGATTGTTCTGACCACTGGGAGCGTGAGCCGCGTGACCCACCGTCTGTCCATCTGTCCATTCTCGAGGACTGGAGCGATGAAATCCTGGATAAGAAGCGAAACTTCCTCGGCAAGCTCGATGCTGCCTTCATCAACTCATTGGGCAAGCAGCGCAAGTACACCGGAGACAGAATCCTAGATCTTCTCCGTGCGCTCAGGAACAAGAAGAATCATTACGAGGATATGGATGAAAACGTGAAAGCCAAGGTCGGTCCGCTGCCACATGGGTATCTCAGGTACTGGACTACAAAGTTCCCAACGCTGCTCATGTCGTGCTACGAGTGCGTACAGCAGTGCGATCTTCAAAATGAGCCTAGGTTCAAACCGTACTTCGAAGGGCAGACGATGTAGTCATGGTTTTGGTGTACATAGTTTATTGCCGGTGTTCCCTAGCCGCGAGGGAGTTGTGATTAGTGTGTATTGCTCAGAAGCCAAATACCATTGTTACCAGTCGAAGTCTTCCTGTTGGACATGCAACACATTTCGCCACGTGATTCGTGATTCGTAGTATGTAAGGTTCCCCTTTCCACCTGCTGCGGCCACCCACTGAAAACGCGTCAGTCGAGGAATCAACCCCACCTTCGCCAAGTTCCATTTCTGTGCTCGGCTAAACATGAGACGGAGGCCGATTCGCTTAGATTCGTGTACGAGTCTCACCTCCTCCTGTTATAGCGGCGTAGCAGGTGTTTTGCTTTAGGCGCTGCGGCCATTTGTTCTTTTTCGTTGATGTACGCGTTGGAGTCAACACCATGACCCACCGACCGATACCTGCAGTCGGCTTAGCTTCCGCTCTCCTTCAATTACTCTCCTTTGCGATTCAGTGTCTGCAGAAGCAGAACCAAATCTATCAACCCAGCGACCCTAGATCGCCAATAGCTGTAGTGGAAAATGCACAGGTGCTGCAGAAGATTGTGGATAACCTGTACCGCCTCACGGACGCGGTTGATCATGCGGAACTTCAGAAACTAAAAGAGGGAAGTAAGAGTAAGCTCAGCGAGCCCGCGCAACAGCTTCTCAAGATCAGCGAGGAGACCAAAGAACTCACGGCTCCCTTGATCGATGCGCTGCTGCAAACACAAGCAAAAGGCGCATTTGGCGATCCGCGATGGGGTACTGCGCGCGAGGCGCTGTGTACTTCCGGGGTATGGAAAGAGAGGGATGTCACGGGACTAAAGAAGAAGCTACGCGCTGTGAGGAAGGAGGTTGACGTTGCGCTTTTGCTGGCGCTGAGGCAGTACCTCGATCAATCTGCCGAAACCGGGCTTCCGGTGTTCAGCGAAGGAGGGCCACGTATGCCACATTGGGAGAAGTGGCAGAATGAGGCATTGGATGCAGTGCATGAGAATGAGTGGAGACCGAAGAGTAAGAAGAATGTCGAGGAGTTCTCGAAGCAGGTTGATAAGTTGATCGAAGCTGCTAGCGAGGCACACTTTTGCGATGAGATGTTCGCAAGACTGGTATTTGATGAGCTCAACGACCGTTTGCACTCTGTTGCCACGCCTCATGAGGGAACGCTCGAGTGGACATTTGATGACCAGCAAACAGACGAGGGCGGAGTGCTGGAATGGCTGAGCAACACAAGAGGGGAGAACCTGTTCTGGATTACTGGGAGACCTGGCGCGGGAAAGACGACGTTGATGAAACTCCTCTTTCGAAACGACCGTATCTTCGACTACTTGGAAACTTGGTCTGGACATGCGCCTGGTATCATATCCGGATTCTTCTTTTGGAACTGCGGGACCGAGCTACAGAAGACGGGTCTTGGAATGCTGCGGTCGCTGCTGTACGAGTCGCTGCAAGACATGATATACGGTCCTCTTGAGCAAGATCTAAGTATCATCCAAGTCCTCTTTTCTGATCGCTGGGAACAGTCCAAAACCTACGGTGGAGGGCTTTACGACCTGTCCTACACTGAGCTAAAGCGAGCGTTCGAACTCATGATCTCGGACGCGAGCAAGAAGTTCTTGTTTATGATTGACGGCATTGACGAAATCGACGAAGCGAGCGACGTGGTCGATGTAATACCCCTAATCATCGACGCAAGCAAGAAGGAAAATGTCAAGATTTGCGTGTCTAGTCGGCCCTCGCCAGCGTTCCAAGAAGCTTTCGAAAAGCGACCAAGGCTGTGGGTCGATGATCAAACAACAAACGATATCCACGCATACGTACTACACAACTTCAGCCGTGACGAGTCCCTTGGCAAACTGCGCGGAAACGTGGTTGACCCTGTAGAAATGGAAATCGTACACATGCTCACTGAGGCAGCATGCGGTATCTTCCTCTGGGCCAAACTCGCTACAAGGTTCCTCCTACAGGAATTGACGGGGAACGACAACTTCACCACGCTTCAAAACCGCGCTGAGATGTTGCCCTCGGATCTCGATGAGCTCCTCTCGCACATCATGAGTAACTTTGAGCCCACGGACCTGGAACAAGCATGGAAGATCAGCGTCCTGATCGAGTCGCACGGCTATCCAGCTCTCCTCCCCCTCTCATTCGCGCTCTCCACGGACGAGAAAGCCAGTATTTCCGCCGGCCGCCGCCCACTGAAGACGGCCGAGATCGTGCAGCGGATAGACGACATGCAGCAAATCCTCACCTACAAGTGCAGAACCCTCTTCTCCATCTTCGACACGCAGGCCCCGGAGAACAAAACTCCGTCGTCGGTTGACAGCCCGGAAACCATGAGAGTAACCTACACCCACCGCTCCATACGGACTTACTTCCTCTCGTCGCCCGCGCAAAAAGGCAAACTCCTCACCGCAGACTTCAACACCACATCCGCCTGGTCCGCCTCGCACCTCATGGTGCTGAAAACGCTGACGGCGTCGAAAGACAACACAATCCACATCTGGACGCCTCTCTCGCACTGCCTCGAATCCTCGCTCGCACTCACGTCGCAAACCTCGAAACTGCACCTCTCCTACCTGACCTCGGCACTCGACACGGCACTAGCCCACCACGCGCAATCACCCAGCAGTTCTTCCTCGTCATCCCTCGCTTCGTCCTCGAAAAGACCAACGAGTAGCTACCCCTCCGCTCCTGTGGTTGTAACTTCAGACCTCCCCGCCTTTCCTTCCGTTCCGCTGCTCGGCCCGCTCGACCTCGCCGTGTTTCTGAACTTGCAAGCCTACGTTGCGGTCAAGGTCAAGGACGCGGATCGCAAGGTCATTCGGCACGCTATCGACTATGCGGCTGCGATGCGGCGTCGTGTTGGTGTCGGGGGTGAGGTGGTGTGGTTGGGTGGGAAGGAAAAGGGGAGTGGACGGGGGTTGGAGAGGTTGAGGGTTGAGTTTGCGAGGAATCGGAGCGAGGTGGATGGTTTGCTGGAGTATTATGTGCAGGCGGTTAGGTGGGGGAAGAAGGTCCCTATGGTCGAGGTGCCGGAGATTGTGTGAGGGGATGCGTTGGATGGGGACTGTTGTTGTGTCGAGGTTGCCAAATGGGAGAAGGAGATGCTGGAAATTCGGTGGTAGGGGTGAATGGGAGATGAAGAGACTGGGTTTGTTTTGTGAGTAAACGGCGGTATGATATCCCGGGTAGACGTTTGGTTTTGGTTCTTGAATGCATTGCACTTTTTGTTACATCATGCGCTGACTGACTCCTCGAGTATGACACGAAAGTATACGTGGAAGCAGGGCGTTTATTGATCTGCTACCAAAAATGTCATATTATCGTACATGAAGATCAGGCTGATTCTCATGCTTGTCATGCAAAGCCAGCAATAGGCCCCTTTCCCCCTGTCTACAACTTCTGGTAGTCTAGCTTGCCTTCCAGCTTCTTCGATTCTGCCATCTTGCGCACGGCCTTGTTGAAGTCGTCCTGGTTGATCGAGTCTCGGTAGTCTTTGATAGCGAAGAGACCACTGTGAAGAGTTAGCATGGAAGTTTGCAGAGTTGTGAATATAGCTTACGCTTCTGTGACGACGTTTCGCAGATCGGCACCGTTGAAGCCGTCGCTCATCTTGACAATGCTCTCAAAGTCGATCTCGCCGTCTGTCTGCACGCTGGCCGAGTGAATCTTCATGATCTCAAGACGGCCGACCTCGTTGGGAAGTGAGATTTCAATCTTGCGGTCAAGACGTCCAGCACGTAGCAGGGCAGGGTCGAGGGTGTCGGGACGATTTGTGGCCATGATGATCTTGGTCTGGCCGAGGTAGTCGAAACCGTCGAGCTGGTTTAGCAGCTCCATCAGTGTACGCTGGATCTCACGATCTGCTGATGTGCCCTCGGAGAATCTTCGTCCACCGATAGCGTCAATCTCGTCCATGAAGATGATGCAGGGCTCGTGCTCCTTTGCGTAGCCAAACATCTCACGAATCAAACGCGCCGACTCTCCAATGTACTTGTCGACGATGGCTGACGAGACGACCTTGAGGAAGTTTGTCTCCAAGCTGCTCGCCACAGCTCGCGCCAGCAGCGTCTTTCCGGTACCGGGCGGCCCGTAGAGCAGCACACCCTTGGGGGGCTTGATGCCGACTCTCAGGAACAGCTCAGGGTTCTTCAGCGGCAACTCGATGACTTCTCGCAGTTCTCGGATCTGCTCGTTCAGACCACCGATGCCGCCGAAGCTGACCTGGCCGGGGTCTTCGAGCGACATGTTGTAGACGAGGGGATCGACTTCGCGGGGCAGCATGCGCATGATGGTGAGTGTGGTCATGTCGAGAGCGACTCGGGTTCCCTGCTTCAGCTTGGCCTTGTCGACCTTGGAGCGGCATCCTACGACGTAGCGGGGCCCTGATGATGCCTTGACAATGACTGCAACGATTAGCGGGAGCCAGGGACATGCACATGCACATGGTTGGAGGGGTACGCACATCGCTCCTCGTCCAGCTGCTTCAGGACCTCTCCTATTATCTGACCGACGCTCTGCAGGGCCTTGATGTTGTCCTCGGACACGTCAAAGTCGTGCTGCAGGCCCTTGATCTCTAACCGCAGCGCCTTCAGCTTTGCCTCCCACTCGCGCGACTCCAGCAGTTTGCTCTTGTAGCCGTCGAGAGCGTGCTCGCGCTCGGGATCGCTGCTCATGGTGGCGGTGTGATGTGGTGATGTGATGGGGGTGGTGGTGGTCGACGGCGGTCGGAGAGGCGAGCTCCAGGTGGTGACGGTGTTGGGTATTGGGTAGACACTGCGTTTGTGTGTGCGAGGCAACAACCAGAAGACGATGTTCCCAGGGGTTGGCGATCAAATGGCGGTGCTTGGTACGATTAGACGGCGGGCGAGTGATTGGAGGTGGTCTTGTGCAGTCGGAAGCTTCTCGCTCGCACGCCGCTGGGGAGCTCTGAGGCAGGCCTGGCGCGACGTAGATGGGGCTTGGCGGCTGGCGTCGGTGGTCGGCGTTTAGAAAAAATAATTGGGAGAGTGCAAAGTGCAGCCAACACACGAGCGCACGCTTCGCCTTTCCCTTCACAGCTACGCTACACCCGCCGCCATGTCCTCCTTCTTCACCACGCCTGCCTCGCAGCGCAAGCGGAAGCGGCCCGACGCAAACGCCACCGTGCCTCGCAAGCGCAATCCCACCGCATCGCAGTCGAGAGCCCCCGCCCGCACCGAGCGCGAAGACTCCATCACCGAGAGCGAGAGCTCAGACGGCGAGCGCGCCAATGTCTTCGACGACAACGATGAAGAGTCGGAGACGTCGGACGACGACAACGAGACGGCCGCAGAGAAGCGTCTGCGCCTGGCACAGCGCTACCTCGACAACATCCGCGGCGAGGTCGAGGAAGAGGTGGGCTTCGACGCCGCCCAGATCGACAAGGACTTGATCGCCGAGAGGCTGAAGGAGGATGTTGCCGAGACCAAGGGCAAGATCTACCGAAACATTGCAGACAAGCTCGACTTTGAGCAAGCATCACACGTCTTTGGAAAGTCAGGCCTGCAAAAGGCCATCACTGGGTGCGCCGTCAAGCTGCCGTATGCGTGGACAATCAGCAAAGACCTCGTCGTCGAAAAGTGGGAGATTGCCGACCCAAAATCATACGCTGCAGACTCGGACCGCCCTTCCAACGTCACCCCCCGACGGACACCCAAGAAGCTCTTCTGGAGAAAAGGCGACAAGAACAAGAAGGGCGATCGCGACTTCCTAGGCCACACGGGCGAGATTGTCTCCATCGCCGTAGACGACTCTGGGAAATACCTGGCAACAGGAGACAAGCACGCCCGTCTGATCATCTGGGACGCCGAGACCCTCACCCCACGCAAGCTGTTCACGCGCCACCGAGATGCTGTCCTGTCGCTGTCCTTCAGGAGAGGCACCCAGCAGCTCTTCTCGGGCGGAGCAGATCGAGCCGTCATTGTCTGGAGTGCGCCCGAGTCTGCCTACATCGAGACACTAGTGGGTCACCAGGACGCCGTTATTGGCATCGCCGGTGGAGTGGAGATGAACCAAGAAACCTGTGTCAGTGTTGGCGCCCGCGATCGCACAGCAAGATTATGGAAGGTTGTCGAGGAGAACCAGCTGGTGTTTCACGGTGGCGGCACAGTGAGACAGAAGGGTCTGGAGAAATTGCGCAAAGGGCGCTTCGGCAAGAACGTTGATTATCTTGATGACAAGGTCGAGGACAAACAGGTGAATGGTGACGAGGATGAGGACGACACGCCTATTGCGTACGCAGAGGGCTCCATCGACTGTGTCGCCCTTCTCGACGCCAGCCTGTTCGTCACAGCATCAGACAGTGGTTCTTTGTCCCTCTGGTCTGTTCAGAGGAAAAAACCACTCTTCACATACCCGCTTACGCACGGCCGAGACCCTGCCTTGCCAGCCGAAGAGATGTCAGCTAACGACGACGCCGCAACTTCAGGGAAGAAGGGGCCCCGGTTACCACGTTACGTTACAGCACTTACGACGGTGCCTTTCGCCGACCTTGTTCTCACAGCAAGCTGGGATGGCTGGATACGAGCATGGCGGGTGGGCCCTGAAAAGCGTACGCTTGAGCCGGTGGGGAAGATTGGGCGAGTGCCAGAAGAGGAGGGAGAAGACGGTATCTTAATTCGCGGCATAGTAAACGGCCTGTCAGTGCAGGAGAGAGGAGACAGGGGTAAGGAGGGACTTTGCGTAGTAGCTGCGGTTGGCAAGGAGCCCAGACTAGCGAGGTGGATGTCAGGAAAGGTCAAGAACGGCATCTATGTTTTTGAAGTGCCACGAAAGGTTGTCCACAAGGACGCCGCAGAAGACGACGAGGAAGACGTGGAGTAAAAGCGACATACTTGCATTGGAGCGGAGTCTTGCATTTAGATACCAATACCATTCCGGCATCTGTTCTGACACTTACTCGTCTTCTTGCTCACAGTTCTCCAAATTACTCACCTTCAACTTTGACCAGTCATTCTGTCCATTGAAAACATCACAGTGGTGGTGATCCTTAACCTCTACTGTACGCGGCCTGACGACAGCACGTGAGAGCGCGCCAGCTCTGACGAACTCCAGAACTTTTGCGCCGCGGGAATGCCCACCCACCACCAAACACTACACAACCCCACATTTGCAGTCATGGCTTCTGGTGGATCCGAGTCGCCTAGCAAGACGAAGCGCTCTCGCGCAGAAATGGAGGAAGGCGACCAAGTCATGAAGGATGCTGCTGCCCAACCCAACGACGGTACGTCTCTTGGTGTTCGCTTTGGAGCTCACGACCAAGTCTGCGCGCAAACTCTCTAACACTGTCAGACGACTCTTCTTCCGACGATGACGACTTTGGCCCCGCACTTCCTTCCTCTGCGCCCAAGAAGAAGAAGCGCAAGCTTCCTTACGAGAAACTCTATGTGGCTGCGCTGCCCGCTGCGCAACGCTACTCCAAGTCGCTGATGCATCGCGACCAGTTGTGCTTCACCACCTTCACACCATACACCGATTTCCTCATAACCAGCTCCATCGACGGCGTTGTCAAGTTCTGGAAGAAGGACTTTGGAGGAATTGAGTTCGTGAAAGAGTTCAGGGCGCATACTGGAGAGATACGATCGGTCAACGTCAGTGCAGATGGGCGTAGTTTCGCGACTTCTGGGTCAGACAACACGGTCAAGATCTTCGACGTGGTTACTTTCGACCTGTTGGCCATGTTGAGCTTGGATTACAGTCCCAGGGCGGTGTGCTGGGTCCACGGTCGCGGTGCGAGCTTCCCTCAGCTGGCTGTGAGCTCAGAAGACAATGCCTGGATACGGATTTACGACGGGAGAGGTGAGAACCTTGAGCCGCTACACACGTTGAAGAGCATACATCGGGCGCCTGTGAGCTTGATGGCGTACAACAATGCCTACGACTGCGTAGTCAGCGTGGACCAGGGCGGCATGGTAGAGTACTGGCAGCCATCAGGCAATTTCTCGAAGCCTGACAATGTCTTCTCCATGAAAAGCTCGACCAATCTCTTCGAGTTTAAAAAGGCAAAATGCGTACCGTCATCCCTCACCATTTCCCCCTCCGGCCACCAATTCGCATCCCTCTCATTCCCGGATCGAAAGATACGCATTTTCGACTTCAAGAGCGGTAAGCTGCACCGCACATACGACGAGTCCATCGAAACCATCACGTCCATGCAGCAAGCCGGCACCGCAGTCCAGCACCTCGAAGACATGGAATTCGGACGCCGACTAGGCATCGAGCGCGAACTCGACAGCGCGCAACTACGGCCACGGCAGAATGTCATCTTCGACGAGACTGGCAACTTTATCCTCTACGGCTCCATGTACGGCATCAAAGTCCTCAACACCACGACCAACAAACTCGTCAAACTCTACGGCCGCGAAGAGCCCCTCCGCTCCCTCTGGCTGTCTCTCTACCAAGGCCAACCCGACAAGAAACGCATCACCACCGTCGAAATGGCGGCGTCGGAGAACCCGTTACTCCAAGAAGCCGAAGCCCGCGACGCCATGCTCGTCAGTACCGGGTCCAGCAAGGTACGTTTCTACATGTACACCAACGACACCAACACGTCCAAGGATCGCGACGTGCAGAACGAAAAACCCCGCGACAGCACCCGCGCGAAAAAGGACACCGACGTCGCCCAAGCAGCAACCGGCACCACGGCCGTCTTGCACACCACCTACGGCGACATTGCACTGCGCCTCTTCCCCGACGCGGCGCCCAAGGCCGTCGAGAATTTCGTCACCCACTCGCACAACGGCTACTACAACAACGTCATCTTCCACCGCGTGATCCGCAAGTTCATGATCCAGACGGGCGACCCGCTAGGCGACGGCACGGGCGGCGAGTCCATCTGGGGCAAAGACTTCGCAGACGAGTTTAGTACGCTGAAGCATGATAAGCCGTATACGCTGTCCATGGCGAATGCGGGACCGGGGACAAACGCGTCGCAGTTTTTCATCACGACTGAGAAAGCGGTATGTAACCCCTGCCCATGAGTTGTGATGTACGAGTTGCTAACGATAAGACAGAGTTGGTTGGACGGCAAGCATACGGTGTTTGGGAGAGCAGTGCAGGGCATGGATGTCGTGCACAAGATTGAGAATGCAAAGTGCTATAAAGAGAAGCCTGAGGAGGATATCAAGATCATCAGCATTTCCATTTCATGAGGAAGACTGAGCGGTGAGAAGATGGATTGAAGAAGTATTGGAAGAAGTATTAGGTAGTTGAAGAAGAAACGAGCAAACGTCGACCCGATATCTGTCTACCCTACCTACGGCTTGAAGGCTATAAGGAGAGTCAGTCATCTTGGTCGTTGGACAATCATCTCGCTCTTACGTACCAAAATCCCGACGATTGCATCTGCAATCCAATCCGTGGCTTTGAAAAAGACATTGTGTCGGTGGAAGAAACTCCTGTTCTTCTTGCCCAAAACATCTGAGCTCTATTAGCCAACTACTCATGCCATCTCACCGCTTCCTGCTGTGTACATCATGAAAAGGCCAAGAGTGAGAAACTTACACATAGGAATCGTCAGTGCACAAATGGCAACTTGCACCGACCCTAGCGCGATGAACATGTTCTTCGTGCTATTAGTCTGGACAAGCCAGTCGAAGCCCTTGAACGTCAGGCCGAAGGAGAATAAATTCTTGAAGACGAGGAGGCAAGTGAAGCCCTCGACAGACATGTCACCTGTACTCAGTCAGCAACGGCTTCCTTCCAGCAGTATATGGAATACGGAAGACAAGGAGCCATGATACTTACGATGTGCATCCACGATATACAACGCGCTCGCCACCGCGCCACATACCATTCCCATCACCACCAGCGCAAAGAAGAAGTCTGGCCAAAACCATCCGTACTTCAGCGGCTCACTTGCAGTCCATCCAAACCCGTACAATCCCGCGCCACCGAGCACCATCTGCGGGATGACCAGAACCATACGAAACTCAGGCTCATAGACGCCATTATTCCAACGCGTCAGTAGGTTCGCGGACGGATCGCCAATGAGGCCAGTCAAAAGGAAGCCGAGCAAAGCTCCGATGAAGGCGGCCGTGTACAGATACCCTGTTTCAAGTTCGCCAAACCAGAGAGGAGGACCGAGGAAGATGGCCGCAAGGGTCACACCTATAAGTACTGTGAACCCAATCATGACACCCTGTATAAGGCAAGCCTGAGGAAGTTAGTGAGAGGTTGTCCCAATAAAGTGTAGTGATGGTTGACGTACCCATAGTATGCCCGGGTGGAAGAACAGAGAGAACGGCCGGAGGAGAAGGTGAATGTAGTGTTCGTCTGTTTTACGGCCATTAAAAAGTTTGAGGGACTGGAGGAAGGTAACCTTCGCTGGTGGTGGTGATGTTGTCATGGTAGATTGCACCATCGTCTCCTGACCATCCTTCATGATTCTCCCTCTTTCAGTCTCGCTTGAAGTCGAATTCGAGTTCGTTCGGTTGTTACCAACGTCCTTCAGTTCATGTCCAGGCTGGAGGATTAGGTTCCCCATCGTGTCAATATCGAATTGCGCGTCCCTTTTGTAACTTGTCTCTGGACAAAAGAATATGACCAGTGGCAGCATCGCAGCGGCAAAGATAGCAACAAAATAAAACGTCCATACATATCCAATGTCGTTCGCGATCATTCCAACAAATACTGGAGTCAAGAATGCGCCGCCGAACAACGCAAGGTTGGACAGTGCCATGCGCAGACCACGCTGGTGCACAAAGTATAGATCGCCCACACTCGCGTTGACGAGTGCTTCAAACGGAGCCAACCCTACGCCTTGGAAGATTCTCGCCCAAAGGAAGGATTTGTAGTGAGGCCCTGTAGCACCGCCCCATACGCAACTGAAGATGACGATGACGTTGCCGAGAATGTACAGATGACGTTTCCCCCATATACGTGCGGAAGGGACGAAGAGGAAGCCCGCAAGACCGACGCCGAGAAGATGGTAACCAGTCAAGAGGGCCATGTCGGTGAAGGAGCGTTTGAATTCGATTGCGAGGGAGACAGTGTTGGCGGCGAGGAGAGAAGAGAGAGTTGCGACGATGACACTGAGCAGCGATAGAATTGCTATGATGAGATCGCGCTTCCACAGGGGCCAGTTCTGTCGTTATCAGTCGCCTATACTAACATAAACTCTTGTAACCACTGTAAGGCTGAGGTAAAGGCGGCGCGACTTACCAGTGGATCATTCGGATCATCCGAAGGTTGTGGGACGAGCAATATTTTGCCCGTCTTATCATACTTCAGATGGCTTCGCGCAGCATCTTGTGCAGCCTCTCTTTTCCTGTCACCGTCGCGAACAAATGCAGTCCCAGGTACGTGGTCGAGATGGTGATCTTCCAGGATACCGAGGCCCATATTCACAGTGGGTCACGTCTAAATCAGACCAAGCTCCGTGTTGTTCAGCTTTGTGTGGTTCAGAAGTACATCAAGAAGGTGGTATGAAGGAAGAGTTGTTATGTGTTAGGAAGAGGGTGGTTCACATGGCGGACGAAGCGGAGAAAGTGTCAGACGAGGACGGAGCGATTGTTAGGCTGGGCTGAAGGTTCTCGGAGGCGCGGAGCCCCCCAGATCGACGTCCCGCGTGGGCCACTCCAACAAAGTGGACCGAACCGTGGAGCTTGCCGAAAAGAGACAACTGCAGCTCGAACCAAAAGATGCAGCAGTGAGGCTGAACCTAGTGTGACAAGGCTGCGAAAGCAAGCTTAGTGCATAACAATGACTTGTTTTTCAATTTCGATACTATGTCCACTAGGTATGGGTCTTCACCCCGTAACGCCACTATCCATCCAATCACCCACCGTATGGTCATTCTAGGTCCTCACTCATCTTGCTAGTCGAGCCGAAATCATTGCCATGCTCCCATCCTTTGCGCCTAGCCGTACTCAAACTTGTTAAAATCAAACGCCGTATGATGAAGAACATGCAAATGTCGCTGTGCGACTGGTATAATATGCAGATGTATCCTGCGTGCGCCGCAGGACACCGGGCCTGACGTTTGAGACAACGTAGGTCAACAAGAGCGAAATCAGTAAATCGAAAACAATATCTGTGAGTGGAGCGTTGTGACCTAAACGCCCTCCTTGAACAGAATAACGCCAAAAATGCATGCTGGAAATTAGCTTGAGGTAGTATCGGTCTGATATGAATATCTCAAGGAAAGTTATCGAGCAGTGCCCTGAGAAGATGGAGAACTGCGGCTGGCAGGGTAAGGCGACGGTGCGCCTGTGATGGAGGTACGTTTCTGCGCTTTCTGTGTTTCCAGCTTCTTCTTCAATGCTCGGTGTCGTCCCCTCATTTGTTCAAGAACTGCTAGTCGTTAGTAGGCTACCAACTTTTTTTCGCAAGTGAACTTACGCTTCTGAATGGATTGTCGGTCCTCTGTCTCGAGTCCGTCAATCTCCTCACCGTCGAGCTTGCGACTGGATGATTCGTCCTCTTCTTCAAGTATTGCTTCGAGCATCAAGATAGCAGTCCAGTAGTTCAAGTCGCAGCCTGGCAGGTCGGTGCCGACAAGTTCGTTCACGGCAGCTGTCCTACTCATCTCGAGTGCTCGGTCGTACATCAGCTTCTCGGCAGTGACGCCAGTGGTGAGGAGAATGTTCTCGGCAGATCCAACGGTGGTCGCAGAGCCTGATGCAGCCGAGAGATTTTGCGGATGACTGGGGTGATCATTCGGTAGCTGCTGTTGAGCTTGCTTGAGCTTGTGAGCCACAATTTCGGATTTAATGCAGCACTCGTTGAACCTGTCTCTTGTCCAGGATACTACTCGGTTCAACCGGTCTGAGTTCGCGGCAGCACGGCTCATTGCTTCATGAGGGGTATTCCCTCGTCGCTGTCGGTTCCAGTAACTTCCGGCAACGTCCATAGCTTTGTTCAGCAACGCGAGTGATTTAACATAAAGAACAAGAGCTTCCTCAGATATGATCAAAATCGTCTCCGGTGTCAAGTCATCGTCATCATCGTCGTCGTCGTCGACCACATCGCTGCTCGGCTTCCTCGCAACACCGGTAGGACCAACTCCGAGTCCCTGATCGCTTGGTGCAACGGGCACAAGCTGCTTGTACTTGACTTCCGCAAAGCCATAGATGACGTGGCTCAACTGAGCAAGCTCTTCGATCTGCTTCACGGAAGTACTATCTTCGTCTTTGCTCGTTGTCTTTCCGCTATCGCCAACAAGCAGCAGGCTACTTTGAGCAGTCGGATAAACTGGGAAAGCGGCATAACCCTGAGGCGGCGAAACACCCTTCATCATTGGCGGCGAAAGGCCAAGACCTCGGATGTTGACCATGTTCATGGCTTTTGACAGAGCAGAGGTGGCGCTTTCGAAGCTAGGGCGATACTGTCGACGTCGCTCGTAGGAACCAGGCCGCTGGATGATAGTTGGTGTCTTCTGCTGAATCGAAATTGCTCTGGAAGAGACAGTTGCGCCAGTCGTAGAAGTTGGTGAGCCCTGGGTCGTAGCCCTCCGTCGCAGTGCACCATCTCGCGAGACCAGACGATCCCTCTGCGTTTGCGGGCTGGCAGCGATTTCGTCGGCGAGAGCATCGATCTCCACACGACGCTTCTCCACAAACACGAAGCCTTCGTCCAGGGCGGTATCTTGCGCAGCTCGCTCGGCCGCATCTCGCAAAGCACCAGCCTCCGCCTTCTGGGGCAAGCGCTCACGCTCGAGATTTTGCTTTAGTCCCGACGAAACAGGTGGTGGTTCATCTCGCGAGAAGCGACGACGGTGGCCGATTGCCATTGATGGGTCCTGGACCATTGGCGGACGTGCCGGTGCCGTCATAGCGTTTGGCAAGGTGGGACGTCGCTGTTCTCGAACAGGCACAGGTGCATGCTCCTCGATTGGTTTTATGGGGGTGTTGCTCGCTCGTCGAGTTGTTGAGACACGTGGTGGGGTTCCCGAAAGATTGCTGGGACTAGCTCGTGATACAGGCCGAACTGGTGGTGTACTACCAAGACCAGTCCTATCTCTCGGTGATCGAGAGTAGGGGCTTTCTGAAGCTCGTCGTTCCACTTCAACAGGCATCTTTTGTACGCGTCTAGGTTGTTCGACCGGCGGTTCTGGTTCCGAAGCCTGCATGTTGAGTGGGAGATCTTCATCGACTAAGCCAGGAATTTCGTCGCGGATCACAGGATCCGAGAAAAAGCTCTCGTAAGACATGCGCTCTGTAGGCTTACGCTTTAATAGTGCTCGAATGAGAGTCTTCATGGCTCGACTGGAAACGAGTCCTTCGGGAAACCTGATCTGATCCTTTCGTTCCTCGATCTTGCGCAGAAGCTCGACATGGTTGTTTGCTCGAAACGGAGGACGTGCAGACATCATCTCGAACAGCACAGTTCCTACGGACCAGAGGTCGGCTTTGGCATCATATTTTTCATAACGTAAGATCTCCGGGGCCATGTATAGAGGGGAACCGCAGAGAGTCTCGGCCAGCGAGGTTGTCGGTAGGATTCGGGCGAAACCGAAATCAGCTATCTTGAGCATGGGCAGTGTCTCGATTCCAAGTGCAGGAATCAAGGAGTTTGCGTCAGCAGCCAGTGGCATACGCTCAAGGGTACCGCTTTGAGAATAGTACAGGGATGATGGGTTGAGCAGAAGATTCTGTGGCTTGAGATCACGATGAATGTAGTTCTTGGACCTCAGAAACTCCAGCGCGCTGGACATCTGTTTCGCGAAATGCCTTACTATGACCTCGTTCAGTCCTCCGACAGGCGGATTTGGGTACTTCTCGATCATTCGCTGGGTTTGTGGGTGGTTGGCGAGGTCAGCTCGTTTCTTGATGAAGGCCGAGAGGTCTCCCAGTTCACAGAACTCCATGATGATGTGCATGCGAGAAGGTGATTCCTGGCAGTCGATGAGGGAAACAATGTGTGGGTGGTGGAGGCTTCGCAGGATTGAGATCTCGGACACGAGGTTGTCTTTGAGCTTCTTGTTGAGCTTGTTCATGTTGACAGACTTGATGGCTACGGAAGCTTTCTTTTCCTGCAAGTTGCGAGCATTAGTATGATATCCATGATCCATGTGCACATTTAGTCCGACCTGACAGTCAAAAGAAGAGGGAAGGCAACAAGGATCGTGACGTACAATGTGTATTCCTCGGTAGACCTCAGCAAAGCTGCCCTTGCCGATGTGTTCCATACGCTTGAACTTGCCGATGACCTGCTCTGTGGAGCTTGATGCAGCCGGCGGCGCTGCCGACCTGCGAGGGGCGTATGCATTTGATGCTGGTGCTGCCATGATGGCGGTGCTGGCAACCCAGCCTGGACCCAGGTCTCTTTCTCAGTATATGTAGCGCTGTTCAGCTACCAATGCAGGTGTGGATACAAAGTGGCCGTGAGGGCGTTACACATGGACTGGCAACCGAGGTGGAGCGATGCGTCGAGGGTGGAGACTCGTGGTTGGCGCCGTGCTGGGGTCTTGTACTAAGCGGCGAAGTGGTGGGCAGGGATGAGCACCCAGATGTACAACAGGCCGTGAATGTGTCGTGGCTGAGCTTCTATAAGCTGCGCGGGATCCTGATGCAGACAGCGATGTAGGCTCCAAGCTGCCTGGCGTGTGGGCGGCCTCGAGCGACTGGCTGGGGATCCAGTCCGGTGAATGGTGCGGAGGTGCTGGCGGACTAGCGACAGTCGAGCGACGAGTCGAGCTGGAGATGTTGGTGATGTTCGCGAGGGATTAACGGCGCAACGGGGAAGGAAGAATGCACAAATTAGTCAGAGAGAAGAGAAGGCTAAGAGCAGAGGGAGGAAGCGAGCTGCGGTGCAGTTGGAGGTGTGATGCATGGGTATGGCGCATCTAGTCATTCACGCCAGGCGGACACGCTAGTGAGTCGCTATCGCAACTGATAAGCCACGCGTAGTGTACATGCGCTTGACGTCTCTGAACTGCCTTGAAGCCAGCAGAGGACCTGACCTCTACAGCAGATGCGCTGCCCCACGATATGTCTTCTTCGACGCGGTCCTGGCGGTATCGCTGCTGTCTCGTGGCGCCGTGGTCCCCGCTGGTTTAGACAAGACAAGTCATGTGGTCGAGGTCCAAATGACGCCAAACGTCGCAATTCGCCGTGCACTTGCGCCTTGTGCCACGCCAAAGACGTCTTTGCCGCTCTGACACTCCTCAGTGCTGTTCCAAACAGGCAACTGCTATTCTATGACCGCAGCAGCCGATCGCAGGCATGGGTGTTGCATAGCATGCCGACTCGCCGCGTTGCGCATTGTCGTCTTTGGCAACGCGTCTGGCTGCCTGGCCAATCACAGGGTTGACCGCAAGAACGCTGCCCTTCCCTGACTCCCCAGATGCTTATCGTGGGGAAGACTGTACTGGCAACACGTCTGGGCTTACCAGTGTCGTTGATAGGCTATTGGCAAAGCCTCGACCCCTCCTCAACAGCTCCTTGCACACCGTGTTCATGCAGTAATGGAGCAGCCAGATAGCCCTGGTCCCCTTCGACCATGCACGCTAATACACTACTTGCAGTACCATGGTCAATCTTCGCTCGGCCAATGACGCTATGTTGGACCATTTCCAGGCAAAGCAAGTCCAGCGATAGCCTCAAACACCCGAATGGCGGTACCAGACGACCAGGCACTCGCACGAGGCTCTGCATCTTCATCGATTATTCATCCACATCGGCTTGTGGTCGGCAGGGAGGAGTCATGGCGTGTTTCATTCAGCCTCATGCTAAGCTATAGTGACAGCAGCGACATGACCTTGGTACGACCTCGATTTAGCTGTGACTGATGCTTCTCTCGAGACATAGATGATCACGCAGGTACGAGGTACAAGCCGCTGAGCCGTCTACGTCATCAAAGGACCGTTAGACCCTGCGTTAGGGCTACGGTGAGACCCTACCGTCCACGTGAACCACCCGCATGTTCAGTCTT
The DNA here is from genome assembly GCA_027946375.1 of Neodidymelliopsis sp. IMI 364377. NCBI lineage: Eukaryota > Fungi > Ascomycota > Dothideomycetes > Pleosporales > Didymellaceae > Neodidymelliopsis > Neodidymelliopsis sp. IMI 364377. The sequence goes on from JAPEUT010000110.1 coordinate 71,264, forward strand.
ATCATTCATCAGAACTGCCAAATACTCGATCATGATCGTGAATTCTTCTTCCATCTCACCGCCAGTTCGAACGACAGTACAAAAATTCGACTCAAACGTGAATGTTGTGATGCTCCTACCAGATGCTTTCAGTAGCTGATACCAACCATGCCGTGTACCTGCTCGGCAAGACCGTAGTGAATGCGTAAGAGCCATGGTTAAGAGCGTAAATTGAGTGGTACCAGACAGCACCATGGCTTCAACACAATGTTATTGTAGTCACCGAAGAGAATAATAAGAGGACGAATCACCTCGAAGAAGTCAACATGCAGCACACGCAGTCGTAGTTTAGGACGTGAAGACGTACACTGATTCTAACAACGATGGAGCAGTATCCGAAGTCGGCAACCAAGAGGAGAGCGTAGATGATAGATCCAGGGCAGACTACACGTCTGCTAGGGCTTGAACAGTATCTTCGATCTTCGACCTTTGACCGGCGGGAACATCATCTCCGCATCAGCTTTGAGGTTGAAGCTCTGGTTTAGTATGCTTAATCTCAATCTAATCCCAGTTCCTTCCCGAGGCATCCGCATGTTCGTTGTAGCAATGAGATCGTAAAAACCTCCGACCATTTCCTAGTTAAACACGAGGCATTCTCTGGACTTAACGAACATGGAGGAAATCGGCCTTGATCTCTGCATTTGCAAGTGTAATGCGGAGGTAGTTTCGCTGGACTTTGATATTGTGAACCTTTTCTTGTCCAATGGTGCTCCAGATGGAGTAATCTCAAGTCTTCCAGTACGATTAAGAGCTTCAAAGCTAGAATTCATCGTCTCGAGTTAGCACATCTTGTGCAGTTCAATCATATGCAGTGAGATCGAGCTTGTCTTAAAATCGAAAGCTTTGTCAACACTATGGTTCCATCAGCAGATTCCGGCTCTAGAACAAAAGAAAGATATTTGGCAAATCTACAGCGAGTCACTAAGCTAAGAAATTCCAGAAATCGTATTTTGGAAGTAGCTGGCACTGTACAAGATATAGAACACTCGCTTCCACTACTCATTCCCTCCAACTCCCCAGGATGCAAAATCACGCCACGTCTATTGGTTTGTCTTGCCGTGGGTGTTGGGCTTGGGGACGTAGTCGAGAACGCTCTTCTTCTGAGCGGGCGGGCTGTAGAGGATCTTTCGAGTCTTGAGCGGTGCCCACTTGTACCTGTTATGTTGGTCAGTACTGCGGTATCCTCGGTATGTCTTTCCAGTTGAACTGACCTCTTAACCCAGACGCTGAGGGAGAAAAGCACACTTGTCACAGCCAGAACCTTCCAGCCCATCTTCTTGCGGTCGTCCATCTCCGGCTCAGCAGCCCAGTTGAGGAACTCAACAACATCCTTGGCCATCTGCGAGGTCGATGCCTGTGTTCCGTCCTCGTACTCGACGAGGTCGTCGTAGAGCACACGGGCCATGGCGATACCGGTACCAGGGAAGTAGGGGTTGAAGTTGAGACCCTCCTGGACGACGGCACCTGCAGGTGGCTCCTCAGGGTAACCGGTCAACAAGCTGAAGATGTAGTTGCAGCCACCGTGACGGGCCTTGACGATGAGCGATAGATCCGGGGGCAGGGCACCGTTGTTGGCGGCGCGGGCAGCCTCGTCGTTCTTGTAGGGAGCGGGCATGTAGTCGGAGAGCTTTCCGGGGCGCTGCTCAATCTCACCCTGATCGTTGGGCTCGGTGTCGTACTCGTTCTCCTCGGCGAGGGCCTTGGCCTCGTCGACGGTCATCATAGTACCGACAAGCGATCGGTAGGGGACACGGGAGACGGAGTGGCAGGATGCGCAGACCTCGCGGTAGACCTGGAAACCACGGCGGAGACTTTGGTCGAGGTTAGAAGCGGTATCGGCTGACCGGAATCTGGAACACTTACGCCTGGTGGTCGAAGGTCTTGCTCCACTTGGTGTGCTCCCAAGGGTACTGAGTTGGGTGGAGACTATGATGGTCCTGTCAGCCTCTGCGCGTAGCCACATCCCCTGCCATAATCTCGCCGCTGCCCATCGTGGGTTCGAGGGGCACTCACCCTTCTTCAGCGGGTGTCATCGCATCGGCGCTGCCTCCGTAGAGGTGGAGGTACCAGGCAACGGAACCGACAGCGAAGACGGTGGCGCCAGCGGGAAGGGCGTTGTTCTTCCAGGAAGAGCCAGCTCCCTCGGCGGAGGAGGAGGTAGAGGCAGAGCGCTGTATCACCCAATTCGTCAGCAGTTGTATCAATGGGTATGGTAGATCCCGTGACCGATGTCGCAGGGCTGTAGATGGAATCGTCGAAGCTCGCGGGAGCTGGTCGGAGTGCACAGGGTGTCCGGGGGTCGTACCGAAGCTGTTTTGCTGGCAGCATTGCGGGCTGCAGCGCCGGCTGTGCGCGCCGAACGCAGTGCTGATCGAGCCAACATGGTGATGTGAAGGTGGCTCGGAGCCTACGAGGAGGGGAGAGGGTCGATGAGGTTGACGGCGGTGATGATAGTGGTCGTTGAGCCGTGCAGAAGTTGCGACTGCAACGATTGTTGCCAAGCCCGCTGTTATTCAGCACGCACTGATTGGCTAGCCCAATCAATTTGGCTAGCTCATTACTGGCTCGTTTTGAGTCTCTACAGATCTATGATTCTATCGACTTCAACTGCACATGACTATCCCAGTTCTATGAATAAATGTCTTTGCTGCAAGTCTCACCTGTTTCAGCGGAAGCTTGCAGCATCCTTGTAGCATAGTTCCTGGGACTGTCCGTACTATGCACGTGCTGCCCATAGCTGTACCTTCGAGGAGTCGTTTAAACACCAAGTCAAGAACAATATGTCTGAGTATAACAACTTTGGCCGCATCTGTGAAGCTCATAATTCTCACTTTTGCTGTGGCATACATATCGTAGTCAAGAGATTTGCCACTGTAACAGTACAAGGGAAGGGTGACACACCCGATTTCTTCCGATGCCTGCTGAGCGTGCCTGCCTCTCGTGCCTGGAGAATGTTTGACATATGTTGACGAGTGTATTACGATCTTTCATTGCTCTGGACTCTTAGGTAGGTACGAGTAAGCAGATCACTTTCTTCTACTGTCATACTAGCTTCCAAGAAAAGGTTTCCACCTCAACTTCTCAGCCCATTTTCGGTTCTTCGACCATAACGCAAGCATGGAGGATCGCAAGCACGCTCAGGTTCCACAGCACTGAAAAGATGGCGACGCTAGTCATGACTACCATTGAGAGAGGGAAGCAATGCTTGCTTGCAAGACCTCGTGGCTTTGTGCAGTAAGTCACATGTGCTTGCTCACCCGCACATCCACAACCACGGCAATCACGACTGAATCCATAAACACATGATGGCCAGTTCTCACGAAGTACATCTATTACATATTCTCTGTTCACTTCTTCCATCATGAACTGCCTCCATTGCGGAAGCCCAACAAGTAACCGGTGCGGCGGTTGCTATAATGCCTGTTACTGTGGACGTGATTGCCAAAGACAACACTGGCCCATCCACAGAGATACATGCAGGGACTTTCAGTTACAACAAGCGCTTCGACGTGTTGCTGGAATTGTTCATGAAGCCTACCTCAATTTCCAGGAAAACACCTTCGACACGCCCATCCAGAGAGTGGTGAACGGGGCGCAGAGCTTGACTGTCTACGATGGCAACCAGCAGCTTAACACTGGATATTTCACTCCGTTCCCAAACAACATGACGCAGAACAACCAAGTCAAGGTAGCTTTGCTGACAGCATGGGCTTGCAACGAACCATACGCGTTCCTGCATACCCTGATCATGAAGCTACTGCAAGGTTTGCAAGTTTTATGACTTCCTGAATGTGTCGCTGATTTTCTTCGGGACTTAGAGTGACCGTTGAAGAAATTGGTGTCACGCTTCACAGACCGACATACATGATAGCAGTTGTAATGCCAAATGGAGGGCGAATGTCCAACTGGCCTGCATTCGAGCACAATCTGCTTCGCATCACGTCTCTCAGGACCAGAAAACAATGGGTTTTCGACATATGTGGTGCACAGTACGGTATCTACCAGCCGTTCTATCTGTGGGCGCAGTATCAGACTCGATATGTCGAAGGTGTGACAGCGGTCTACAATCCGGGGTTTCTAAAAACATTACTCAATGATATTGCGCAGATCAGAGGTAATACCAATCTCTCGTACGCTCTCGTTGGCGAAGCCGCGCAGGTGCTGGATACAGCTGTGAACACATGGGAAAGCCAGAATCAGGCTCTATCCCAACTCAGAGCTCTCGACAATACCAGCTTCAGCCAACAGAAAGCCAGCTTGCTTAGTGCTCTCGAAAATGCCGTGCGTAGCTTTACCGCAATAGGAAGTCTAGGTCCAGGCCGGTTCGCTGCCCGAGTTCAATCTGAGAAGCAAGCTGAAGCTCGGCAACCCAGTGCACCGTTCTATTCCTATCGAACTGCAGAGGTGTGCAGACAGGCGAATCAATTACCATAAGTGATTATTCTCATTCACGGTGGGTTTTTAACCCCCCTGGAGATGATAAGTGGACCTGGATTGGAGCAGGACTGGATCTGATGAGCTGGAGCAGGTAAGTGTAGGTCACAGCAACATGTATGTATCGAAGACATGGACAGATGACCCCTGATATGTTTCTGTGGATCTTGTGGTGTGATGTTGTGATGCTTTCCACCTGGTGACTGTGACAAAACGTTTCGAGCTTGCTGAACTTTGAAACTGTGAGCGAGTTCGCTCTCGATCGCTTCAATGTTGTCCTATGCTCCCACTTAATAGTCTGATCACGACCTACACACAGGATACGTTTGAATGTTAGAATCGATGATGTCGTACCAACACGATTCCAAGAGTCCCGTTTGTGTATGTCTCGATATGATTATTTCTGAATGTAATGCTCGCTTTATCGCATAGTCGTGACACCAACAGTTGATTCTAGCATATGCCCAAGCACTTGGAAATTCTTGATCGCAAAAAAGACTTCAATTCAGTTTCAATTCACCTCGGCTCTCCAAAAGCCGATCACCACTCCATCCACCACCTCACTCAACATCCATCGCCTCGCCCGCCTCGACCTTCTTCCTCAACCTCTCCTTCTCCTTCCTCGCCCTCCTCTTCTGACTCTCCGTCATCTTACTCCCGTTCTTCACTTCCGGTCGCTGACCACGGTACTCCTGGATCGTCATGCCTCTCCGCTCTGCAGCGACAGTTTGTTGCTCGGCAGTAACCATTTTGGACTGCTCTTTTGCGAGCTTGCGAGCTTGCATTTTGGCGAGGTTTTGACGCTGGCGTTTTGCTTCGGAGGTGGTTAGTGGGGAGGAAGTGATGGTGGGGGTGGGTGAAGAGGTCTGTAAGGTGGGATGGAATGGACAAAGGATTGGTGAAATGAAAGGGTACGTACTCATTTTTGGTCCGCTTGAGGTTGGCTCGACCTGCATGTCTAGATCATCGTCTGCATGGGGTGTCAGATACTGGGGCCTGAGTTGATATATCGATGACAGAGCTAGAAGTAATGGCTTCATTTGCTACACTATTTGGTCTGTCTGTCACATACCTGTGTTTGCGATTGCGCCAACAGGTTTCGGTTCGTCTTTACTCTGGAACGCAGCACCTAGTAGATCTCCAAGCTCGTCTGCAAATGCACCGAATTGCCTGCGCTCTTTCTTCTTCTTGGTTTTGCTGAGACCTTGCCGCGTTGGTGACAGACTCCGCCCACTTGCGTCTGATTGGTCGCTGTCGCTGGCGTCTACATCCTGATTGTTGTGGTCGCGAAATTTCCCCATTTTAGGTGGAACTGGCGCGCTGATCGCAGTGGACGTAGCGCTTGTCGTAGGTATTGTTGAAGCCATGTTGCGTGCGCTGTGCCGTTGTTTGAAGATGCTAAGAAAATTATCTGGCAAGGTTGGAGTGAGAGAAGAAAGTACGATGGAAGGGCCGAAGTTCCTCCAGCGTCTCTGATTCGTTCATTCACTCTACTATTAACGAGACGTGCAAGTGCGCGCTGCGTGTCCATGCCTACCTATCTACCCTCTACCTCTGTTTTCCAACCTTTTGAAAAGAAGCAATGCTATGCAAAATGCCGCCCAATCCTACAGCGAAATGTGAATGTGAAGAGTGTGTCCAAAAGACTAGCGGGTAATGATGGATGATGCATCGTACAGAGGCTGAAGAAGACAATATGTGATATGATAAAAGGAAATTCGTTAGTCGTAAGTGCATGTGCAGACACTCTTGTCGATGGGGCTCGCAGCCCTCTGAAATGCGCCCAACTCCAAAGCCAAAACCTAGTCTAGGTCCAGTCCGCAACTCCGTTGCAAGCAAAAACCAAGAAGCGCTATGAATCAGTGTCATCGTCGACGAAGAAGCCCCAGAAGATCACCTCCTCGTTCTCACGCCCTCTCAGACGGCCGCCGTACACGTGGGCGCACATCTCAATGGGCACCTCAAGCTTCAAGCAACCATTGCCGAGGAATGTGAAGAGCAGCCAGGAGTCAAAGTCAGGGAAGGCGCCGTCGTCTTCTGGTTTTCTGCTCAGTATGCCCCTGTTTTGTAACGATGGGGCCGTGGGCATGCGGAAGGTGTGGTAGGGAAGTGTCTCCTGCGAGTCGGCGACGAAGAACGAGCTGTTTAGTGCGAGCTCGACGGTCACGCCGTGTGTCTGGGAGTCTTCTTCGTCGTCGTCGACGGCGGCGTGTTGTATTGTTGTGTCGTGCTTGTGGAAGCGCAGGGTGCCAAAGCGCAGGTTGGTGGGCTGGCCGAGCAGGTCGAAAAGCTCGGTCGAATACAGACGGAAGTAGCCGTGGTGTATGCCGAGGTGATCGTCGACGGGGGCGGCGGGGGAGAGGTGGATGTTGTGCAGCTGCTCCTCGACGCGCTTGCCCTCAGACTCGGCGGCATTGAGGGAGCGGCGGATGTACTTGCGGGTGTACTTGTCGCTGAGGTCGACAATGGCCATGCGGCAGGCCTCGCGGCGGATGTCGTCGCTGCACCAGGCGCTGGGCAGGCCGTGGTGGGCGGCGGTGCGGGGGTCGCCGTGGTCGAGGGAGCGCTGCAGGCCGCTCTCAAAGTCCAGCACGAGCTGCTCGAACTCGCGCATGACGCGGGCCAGAGGCGAGGCTGCAGCGTCGCCGGGCTTCGTGTCGCGGCCAGCAGGGTCGCGCTTCAGCATAGCCATGGGGGGGGAGCCCGGCGTGGTGCGAGGGACGGCGACGGGGCAGCGGGCACTGCTGGGTGCAGGCGAGCAGAGAGCAAGAGGCACTCGCGGCGAGGCAGGCGCAAACGGCAGCGAGAGG
>JAPEUT010000111.1:0-78402 GCA_027946375.1 Neodidymelliopsis sp. IMI 364377
GGACTAAGTGTGGGTGGATAGAGGAGAGAGAGAGAGAGGAGTTTGATACCCAGTTGTGTAGAGATGTGAGATGTGAGATGTGAGATGTGAGATGTGAGATGGAGGTGGAGGTGGATATGATACAGATTTCTTCTACAATGCTACTCTAACACAATCCAACCCATTTCATGCAATGCAATGCATATAATACAACAACAAAACAACTAATGCACACTCCCTCCATAGTAGACCTTGCGCACATCCACCAGCTTCTTCCCCCTCGCACGGGCAATCTCGTCAGGCAGTCGCTGCTCCGTCAGCGCTTCCCACGTGGCCTTGATGACGTTCATCTTGTTGCGCGAGCGCGGCGTCTTGGCAGACAAGTCTTGCAGGCCGGCGGCACGGGCGAGCTCGAAGATGAGGTGCTGGGTGCGGAGACCGAAGCCTGTGGTTGTATGTTAGCAAGTCGGAGTCTGACTGTTGTAGAGATTGAGTATACGCACCAGGCGGCCGGGCAAAGAGCTGCACTTTGGTGGCGCCAACCTTCCTCTCGAGATCGCCAAAGGTGGTGCGGTTCTCGTAGCGTGGCACGGGCTTCATGTTGCGAATGGCCGACATGACGCTCTGCTTGCGGCCCTCTTCGGGCTCGACGCTCTTGCCCTCGCCGACGCCGAGCAGGCCGTCCTGGTTGCCGGCAATGGTCAGGTAGTACATGCTGCGGATCTTGCCCATGCGCGTCTGGTTGGTGACGCTGTGGGCGACGAGCGTCTTGACGCGGATCTTCTTGAGCTGGCGCTTGTTCCAGCCCATGTACTGCAGCAGGCGCTTCTGGCGCGGGTCCTCGGCCTCTTCCGTGGACAGGCGGCGCGTCTGGCGGGCCATGCGGTTCTCGAGGCGCGGCAGGTCGGGCAGGACGGTCGAGTAGCGCGGGTCGGCGAGGGCGTCGAGGACGGCCGTGTTCTTGGAGGTGAAGGTGGAGCGGGGGTCGAGCGTGGCCTGGGTGAGGGCGGCCTCCATGGCCTCCTGCAGCTGCTGCTCCTGCTGCTTGTCGAGCTGGCCCTCGGGGATGCCGTCCGGGTACAGCTTGGCAAGCTGCTCCGAGGCGACACGGGCAACGTTGTGGTCGCGCTCGACCTCGTTGGCGGCGCGGAACGTCAGCTTGCCGGGGAGGTCGCGGGCGTGCAGCTTCTCGGGCACGTCGGTCACGGGGTCTATCTGGGCCAGGTCGTCGTCGTAGGGCAGGCGCCAGGGATCGGTGCGCTGGGAGCCCTGCGAGTAGACGTCGCGGGGGTCGATGATGGCCTCGGCGGCCTTGATGGCGGCCATCTGGGCGGGCGTGTAGTGCTTCTCCAGCAGGCTCGTCTCGGCCGTGTCGTACTGGGGGTACTCGGCCGCCACCACCTCGTTGAGCTGCTTGAGGTCCTCGGCCTTGATCGACGGGTAGTGCGGTCGGCGCTTGCGGGCCTGGCGGGGGGTCGATGTGTGGAACGCGCGCTGCGGTGCTGCTGCTGCTGCTGCTGCTGCTGGCTTAGGCAGTGCCGTCGCCGTGGCCGCCGTGGTCGCGCGGGCGAAGAGGCATCGCGCAGGCCGGCACACGCTCATTGTGCTGGCAGAGGAGAAGAGGGGGAGGAGGGCGAGGGGACCGTCCCGGGGGAGGCCAATTGGAGCGGTGGACGGAGGGCGGCGAGGGCAAAGGCGAGATGTGCGCGTGCTGCTGCTGGGCCCCGTCTCTGCTCGCTGAGGTTCACTTCAGTCCGCCGACGCAAATTTGGCTGACATAACCATGCCCTTGCCCTCTCCACACTAGCACCCTCGCACCCTAGCACTAGCCAATCGCCGCCTTTCCCTTCTGAGTGACTAACATGAACTTTTTTGTTTCCCCCGTCGCTGTCTGCACATGTTCGCCCGGGCTTGCACGCGACCGCTGCGGACCCTTTGCACCTACAGGAGCCTGCAGAGAGCACACTACGCCATGGCTTCTTCAGCAGACAACGTGGCGCCCATTGAGAGCAATGGCGCCAAGAGGCAGTTTGAGACGCCCTTGAGGACCGAGGAAGAGTCACGGGGGAGCTACCGATTCAAAAACAAGAGGATGAAGAATGGCCATGCGGTCGGCAGTCAGATCCTCAAGACCAATGGAAGCACCGAGGAGGTTCTGCTCGAAGACGTCACCGCTCTGATCAAGAAGCTGAACCTGGAAAGAGACGGGAAACATATCTCGAGCACACTGCCAGACAAGTTCAGCGAGATCGAGGTCACCATCAGAGAGCTCTCCTCTACGGGAGACGGCCTTGGATTCCAGGAAGGCTCCGACTCGGACCAGGTCTACGCCGTTCCATTCACCGCACCTGGCGACACCGTCACGGCCAAGATCTTCAAGCACTTCGAAAAGGAGAAGTACTCCATGGCCGATTTCGTCAAAGTCAGCAAGCCCTCGCCACACCGCGACCAGTCTCTTGTAAAGTGCCCCTACTTCTCGCAATGTTCAGGATGCCAGTTCCAGATGCTGCCCTACGACTACCAACTTCAACACAAAAAGTCCATTGTCGAGCGAGCATACAAGAACTTCTCCAACCTTTCACCTGACCTCATCCCAACAATCGGCGACACCATTGGCTCCCCTCTCCAATACGGATACCGTACAAAACTGACCCCTCACTTTGACGGCCCGCCAGACTCCCGCCGCAGCGACGGCCGCAACGGCATCAAGCGCACGTTCATGGAGGTCCCATCCATCGGCTTCATGAAGAAGGGAACCCGCATCACCATGGACATCGAGGACTGTCCAATCGGCACAGACGCCGTCCGCGCCGGTAACAAGCGCGAACGCAAACGCGTCGTCGACACGCTCTCCTCCTACCACAAAGGCGCCACCATCCTACTCCGCGAAAACACAACCCGCATACCAAAGGACCAATACACCGTCGACAAAGAGGACGCAGACGCCGTAGACGAAGACCGCGGCACCCACTTCCACCGCAAAACATGCGTTACGGACCCCAACGCCCGCACGACTGAATACATTGACGACTTCCAATTCGTCAACCCCGCAGGCTCGTTCTTCCAAAACAACAACTCCATTCTCCCTCCTTTCACCAACTACATCCGCGACCACATCCTCCCTCCTTCCTCCTCTTCCTCTTCCAACAAAATCACCCACCTCATCGACGCCTACTCCGGCTCCGGCCTCTTCACCATCACACTGTCCTCCCTTTTCAAATCCTCCCTCGGCATCGACGTCAGCAGCTCCTCGATAAAGTCCGCCTCTGAAAACGCCTCTCTCAACGGCCTCTCAGAAGAACAAGCTCGCTTCATCGCCGCCGATGCTTCGAAACTATTCGCTGCTATCGAGTCGCCTGCCGATCAAACAGTCGTCATGCTTGATCCCCCGCGCAAAGGGTGTGATGAGTCGTTTTTGAGGCAGTTGGTGCAGTATGGCCCCGCGAGAGTCGTCTATGTGAGTTGTAATGTGCATACGCAGGCGCGCGATGTCGGCGTGTTGGTTGGGGGGATGAAGGGCGTCGATGGAGGGTGTGGAGTCGGGGAGGGGTGTTATGAGATTGAGAGTTTGAGAGGGTTTGATTTCTTTCCCCAGACGGGACATGTCGAGGGCGTTGCTGTGTTGAGAAGGAAGGAAGTTAAGCTGGATGATTCGGCTGTACAGAGTTAGAGTGCTTAATGTGTAGTGCGTGATACCTAAACATTATTCACGCAGCCGGCAGCAAATACCACCATTACAACAACATGCTTCAGCAAATACCATTACAATAACATGCTTCAGCAAATACCATTACAAAAACATGCTTCATGGATCATATGGCTTGATATTCTTGAGTTTTGTGCAATGCTCACATCTACCCTCACCACTCCCCTCAACATCTCTTCACACTCCACCCCTCTAAGTGCTTCCTGGCCCGCCCAGCAGCGCAAATCGTCGCACAATGCTGGGACCAATCTCGTCGTACTCTGCCTTTGTGTGGCAGTAACTCCTGAACTCGGGTGTCTGACCAAGCAAACTTCCACCAAACCACGGGCCGTGTCTTTGCCTCTTGTGTGTGATGACCTGCACCTCCAGACCGCCACTCTTCGCACCGCCGCTGCGTGCCTCGGAAGCTTTGATGCGTGCATCCACCAAATGCCTAATGTCACGCTGCAGACGACGACCAAAGTCCTTGTACAGCGTCGATCCACCAGACAAGACAATGTTCTTGTACAATCCCCTTCGCACATCGATTGGCGACGTCTGGATAACGTTGTCGACAATCGTAGGCAGCGGGGTGAGGAAATCCGAAGAGTAGATCTCCGGGTTGAAGAAGATCTCGGGGGCCAAGAATCGCTCGTAACCAACATCGACCGTCGTCGTCTTTCCGTTTGCGTAGGTGACGGTGTGTTGCTTGAACCTGTCGTCTGATTCGCGGTCGTAGCGCGCAAACTCCTTGACAATGTCCGGGCACACGTAGCAGTACTCCTCCTTGATGCGCTCGGCAGTCGCAAGAGACGAGTCTGACTCGCCACGCTCTCGGAGCAGCGACTGAACGAACTGGGTGATATCGCGACCAGCAATTGGGACACTCTTGATCGAAGAGCCAATGACGTAGCCTTCAGCGACAGGGATAACGTGCGTTACACCAGCACCAGAATCAATAACGGTACCGGTGAGCGATCGGTCTTGGACCTTGGAGCTGGTCCAGGAGGCGGCGAGAGCGAGGACGGCCTGCACAGCAATGTAAAGACCAGCCACGTTGAACGACTCGAACATGATCTCGGCGGTGGCTTCGCGGTTCTCGGGAGGGTTGAGGGGCTGCAATCGTGTCAGTTTGGCGACTCAGAAGGCACTGGGAGCATCCTACAGGCTCGGTAAGGAGGAAGTGGTGGTCCTCGGGCTCGACCCTGAGGTACTTGAAGATCGAGTTGGACCAGAAGCGCTCCATCAGATCCTATGGCACGTCAGCACATGGCCTTCATCTTTCTGCATCGTCGTCCGTACCCAGTTGTCTATTTGACCGTGCCTAATGGGGTAGTTGATGCCATAGCCGGAGCCCCCTGCGGCGGAGAGGGCCTCGTCACCAATGTAGAAGTCCAAGTCCTCGGTGCCGCGTTTCCCTGACAGGTGGCCGCCAGGCCCAGCACCGCCAGTCAGAAACGAAGGCTTGTTCGCAACAGCAGGACGGCCAGAGCCGGAGCTGCCGCCGCCGCCTGTTGGGCCGCGTGTAGCTATGGCGGTGGGGAAGACGAAGGATGGGGAGTCGTTGCCGGCGAAACCTGGTGCTGTTGTTACTAAAAGCCGCGACATGAGGTGGCATGGCGTCTCCTACCGAGCTTCGAGTATCCCGTACCGCTGCAGGCGTCTGTCAGTACTCAATCGCTATGCAAGGGCCCACAGGCAGCCGGGAGCTTACTTGTCCATGACAACGGCGGGGGACTGGGACGCCATCTTTGCTGCTGCGTGCGGAACGCTCACGGGCTGTAGCTGTTCAGGATATGCCCGCTGGCAATGGTTCGTGTGCGCGGAGGGGGTGGGGCGGTGAGTAGTTGGAGGAGTGGCATCGCGGGCGCATCGTCAGTGCAACTACCATGTATTGCTTGGCTGCTGATGCCGCTAAGGGCGGGGCGGAGCGGACGAACGAACAAGATGGCGGGGAAGCTTTGCCTTGACTTGAGCTCGCGCCTGACTGCGAGTGCTTGCTTCACTCTTCCAAAACCATTGCTGCAGTTTGCCCCATTTGACACCCTGCAGTACGTGATGCTCTGCCGCCACATGGCTCGAGTAGCTTGAGAGGAAGGAGCATCCGCTCACACTGCCAACACGGCCCTGCCATTGATTTCTACTCTTACTGACCTCCAGCGCTCACCGAGCCACCCGCTTGTCACTACACCGCTCCAGTGGCCTTCTCTCCCCAACATCGCGGACGCGATTTCATTCATTTGCATTGTTCTCTCTCTTTCTCTCTCGCCTTCAACGTCACTCACCTCTAACCTACTTCGTCTCAACCTCGACCTATTTTCATTTCGTAATGAGCATTTGACTGCGATTCTTTCACACCACTTCCGTACCAGCACGTCTGTTGTGGACATTCCCAATTACGACGAAACACTGCTCGAGCCACACTCAACCTCTCGATTCAGCTGATTCGATAGACCTATACGGTGCCTTGCAGCTGCAAAGTCCCCCACAACACTCGAACACGTGAAGTCTGGACTCGCGATTCCAGAGCTTTCGTCGACACTTCTCCTTCTTCAAGGACATGTCGGCTTCCAGCCATCACTATGATGGTGCCTATCCTGCCGAGCAATTCACCCGAAAAGCGGCGCATAGCCTGCCTGCAGAAGAAGTCTGCGCTATATACGTCCATGCAGGTGCCGGCTACCACAGTCATCAGAACGAGAGGATACATCTAGAAGCGTGCAACGAGTGAGTGCTCTTCACCAGGCTTTGTGAAAACGCACTAATTCTGCACAGTGCCGCTGCAATTGCCATGTGTATCCTGAAGAACGGTGGCTCGGCCGTTGACGCCGTGGAAGCAGCCATCAAATTGCTTGAGGACCGTGAGATTACCAACGCTGGATACGGAAGCAACCTTGCCATGGACGGAGTTGTGGAGTGCGACGCTTCCATCGTGGATCACTTTGGACGTAGCGGTGCTGTTGGCGCTGTGGCTCGTATGTGCGATCCAATATCTGCATTATATCAGCTAATTTGGTCAGAAATCAAAAACCCCATCTCGTTAGCTCGAATGGTCTACGAACATACTAGCAAGCCGCTAACGCTTCGACGTGTTCCACCAAACCTCTTGTGTGCCCAGGGAGCGACTGAGTTTGCGGCGGAGCAAGGCATGCCTGTCCTTCCTCATGATGCGCTCATCTCGCCAGCCGCAAAAGAACGCTGGCTTCGTTGGAGGGCCGATCTCAAATCTGCTGAACGGAAGGCAAGGCGGGCTGGCCAACACCCATCATGTTACCGGTTACGTGCCGATGTAGCACCGGAGGATGAAGTCGAACAGAAGCAGATTCGACAAAGACACACAATGGATTTGCTGCGAGCCCACCCTTCCCTGCTGCAGTCGCTATCACCTGAGCCGTCTGATGAGTCTCTCTCTTGTTCGACCGAAAACACTTCAAGCACTCCTTCTGAGCCGACCATACAATCCGGGCAATCCTCTGGGTCTTGGTTCAGTGACGATCATATACCAGCGCCTGACGTATCAGTCGCATCTTCTTTACCTGGTCATGTTGGCCCTGCTACTGTCACGGAGTCTTCACGTAGCGCTTTTATCAACAGCACACAGAAGGTGCCTACACTTAGCCAGTTCAAAGCTTCGCGCATCTCATCTCCCGATCGGGTACATGAAGACGCTGAGACGGAAGATGTACCACGTCTTGCGACAAACAGCTCTACGGCTCGAAAGACGTGGGGTGATGGTTCTAGTGAGGAGTCAGACTCAACCTCAAGCGACCAGACGTTGAATGCGCCCCCCTCATCTCCCTCGCTTCCCGCGGCTGTCACCTCAGCTACCGCAGCCGACATTTCGATCCTCGATATACTAGTGGATGACGAGAATGAGACTGCATCGACTCGTCTCAAAGATATGTTGAAATGCGTTCAGCAGAACAACTCCCTGCCGCCGATGCCAAATGAGCATCCTCCACCAGAGACTGATAAGCCCGATCACGTCACCGATACTGTTGGCGCAATCGCTATAGATAGCTGGGGACGTATCGCATGCGGTGCATCGTCTGGTGGCATTGGTATGAAGTATCGCGGACGTGTAGGCCCTGCAGCTCTTGTCGGCATTGGCGCTGCCGTCATTCCTCTTGATCCAGACGATGCCGAACAGACAGTGGTTGCGACTGTGACAAGCGGCACTGGGGAGCATATGGCAACTACAATGGCGGCAACAACCTGTGCAGAACGTTTGTACCAAAGCGTCAGAAAAACCAGGGGCGGAGAATACGCAGAAGTGACTGAGGACGAAGCTCTTCGTTCGATGATCGAGCATGAATTCATGGGTCACTCCAGCGTCAAGCACAGCAACTCGGCGGGAGCCATCGGTATATTGGGTGTGAAGAAGATGCGCGCCGGTATCATGCTCTTTTACGGCCATAACACTGACTCGTTCGCGTTGGCCTCCATGTCATCCGACGACGATATGCCCAAGTGCACTATGTCGCGCAGCAACGGCAATGGACAGATTGCGCAAGGCGGCCGTCTCATGACATATAAGACTCGCAAGAGGACAAAGCTGACACCACGCCAGCGAAATGTTGGGTAGTTCATGTGAGCTTCTAATCTCGAGCTCGTAGTACACATCTATCTTCTCGGTGGTTGTGCCGGCCTTCACCTCAATTCCTACTTTGCAACAATCCATTTTCACTGTTTCTTTCCTGTACCCTATGCAAGGCGTTTGTGAGGTTTTACTGCAGTCCTCCCACTGTACGCGAGGTCACGATGGACAATGCATTATGTGCACGACGTGCGATATAAATCTCGATACCCTCCGACTAAGGCAAAAGTTATGAGCGTTCCCATAGACAGCAATACACAACTACCTTTAATTAAACTGTAACATCTTCTTAGCTAAGTCCCTAAGTCAGAGTGTCGAGTAATCACCTTGACTAGCAGCTGGTGATCTCGTAAGGTGGAGAGGGGTAATCATCAATTGCGTCACCCGGATGCATCTCTTTGGTATGATGGCGAGCTCTAGCTCTAGTATTACAACACTATCAATTACTAAACAATCGCTGACTTACAAAGCAGTTGCATAAAGCATCTCCCGACTGTTGATCGAATCGTGTGATCTTAACATCGATTTTCGAGATTTCTTATAGCCCGCCACTTGCTACATCAAGACCTCAATACCACAACAGAAACAACAAAAATGGCATCCAAACTAATCGCCATCGTCGCCGGCGTCGGCCCCGGAACTGGCGCCTCAGTCGCCCGTAAATTCGCCAAAGCCTACCCTGTGGTCCTCCTCGCTCGCAAAGCAGAGAACTTCGAGTCCCTCGCCGACGAAATCAACAAGTCTGGCGGCAAAGCCATTGGCGTCTCGACGGATGTGTCGTCGCAAGACTCACTCAAGAATGCCATCGACAAGATCAAGCAAGAATTCGGCAACGATGTCGGCGCCGCAGCAGCAATCTTCAATGCCAGCGGCGGCTTCCTCCGCAAACCCTTTTTGGAAATCGAGCCTGCCGTCTTTGAGCAGTCACTCAATGTTAGTGCGCTGGGCGGCATTCTCTTCTCCCAGGCTGTGCTTCCCCTCTTGCTCAAGGGAAAGGATCAAGGGTCCCAGTACCCGCCTAGTCTGATCTTCACGGGCGCAACTGCGAGCGTCAAGTCGTCGGCGCAGATGGCGAGTTTCAGCACGGGGAAGTGGGCGTTGAGGGCGCTGAGCCAGAGTCTGGCCAAGGAGTTTGGACCGCAGGGTGTGCATGTCGCGCATGCGATTATTGATGGCGTGATTGATATTCCCAGGACCAAGGAGTGGTTGAAGGACCTAGGGCCTGAGGCTAAGTTGAACTCTGATGGAGTGAGTTTTCTTGTCTTGCGCTGAGTGCTTTGCTAATGGTATTGCAGATTGCGAATGATTACTGGTACTTGCATACGCAGCCGGCGACCAACTTCACGTGGGAGTTGGATACTAGACCAGCTGTTGAGAAATGGTAGAGTATGCTCCATTGTCACGGATATGACTATGCTGAGATTGTGGAGGGATGGCGATGCACCGCCACTAATGAAAAGGATGTGGCAAGCTCGTATGTAGTTTCAGCATGATGCGTAGTTATGAAAATGTCTAGTAGGCGCCAATCAAATTCGGCGAGATTTTTTTGCTTTTCCCTTCTATGCTTTCATTATTCGTCTCATCGTTCAACATGCAACAACTCTTATGCCCTTCCCGCACGGCCAACCTGAATCATCTCGCCAGTCAATTTGTCGTCGCTCCTCAGCACTGGCCAGCTTGTGCCATCTGCCTTGGCTAAGGTCAACTCCAACTTGGTGCCCAGAATCCTGAACTTGCTCTCCTCGGGTTTGATGGTCGCAAACAGTGGGAACTTTGTGGTGTATCGCGTTTTATCCGACGTTCGGAGGTCGAGGTTGACGTGATCAGACTGGAAATCGACGGTAGCAGTAGACTTGTCAATCTTCTTGAGGTAAAGCGACGCGGTGACTGTAGTTGCTGTCTGGTAATAGTCGTGGCTGTGTGAACGTCAGTGGAGTTCGTAGCTAAAACCTCTAGGTGTAAACATACCGAACTTTTTCTACCTTCTCCTCCTCGCCCTCCTTCTTCGCCTTGCCAACGAACAGATGCCTGTCTTTTGTTTTGCAGCCCTCCATAGTCATGAACTGATCGAATTCCAGCACTCTCCTCTTGCAACAGCTGTATCCCTTGCTGCCCTCATGGAAGATGGGTACACCAGGGTGGTGCACGCACTTCTCCCCTTCTCGATCTCCACCCTTGAAAGTCTCTCCGCAGCCCTTTCTCCTGCAGGTCATGCCCTCCTTCAATGTTGCGTTAGGGTCGTCGTCTTCAGACTCTGGTGGTGGGGCAGGGGACGCTGTTGGTCGCGGGGCAGCTTGAGCGGTAGGTAGACGAGGGGCAGGTGCTGGCAACGACTCTGATAGCGATCCAAGATTGACAGAGGTACCATTGGGCACATCAGGTGTCTCGACCTTCTCAGGCGCAGGTGTGTCGTCTACATCGGTGTGTTTCCCCTTGGTGCAAGGCTCGATGGCGAGGAATTCGTCGAAAGTCAGAACGCGTGGTTTGCAACATTTCCAGCCTGTAACCCTGGGTTAGCTTACACTCTATGGCTCACAGCTTGCAAGCCATGGTACGCACCCTTCTGCCCCTCATGGAAGACCGGCGGACCAGAATGGTACACGCATTCCTCGTCCTCGTTCTCGTAAGTTTTGCCGCAGCCTTTGTGGACGCACTTTTTCGCCATGGTTAGGGAACGTGATTGGAGGTCTAAGGAATGTTTTTGCGGGTGCTTCCGTTGCTGCGTGCGTTGGTGTCTTTCTCCAGATTTATGCTCAAGCTCGGAATATTCGAGAAGGCCGCACATGTCATAACCGCCTTATCGATAACACTAGCAGCTGCGGCTTTCCCCTTTTGTACATCCTTATCCTTTGCTTTGGCTGTGATCATCTTACCTGTTCAAAGCTGTCTTGCCAGTCGCTACATCTTGCAATCATGTTCCGTACTACTGCTCGTCTACTGGATTGTCGAATCACATTTTTCACTCGAAGCCCTTGTGGGCTCTGTGATACTGCGAAGGCCGTCGTGCAGAATGTGAACAAGACAAGGCCGCTGCAATACCAGGAGATCAATGTTATGGAGCCGGGCCAGGAGAGATGGAAGGAAGTGTATGAATTCGACACACCGGTGGTAAGCCATTCTTGAAGTACTTCAAGATAGAGTACCTGAATGGTTTTTAGATCCACATCGACAAAGCAAACGCCCCTGAGACAACAACGTCGTCTTTGAAGCTTATGCATCGCTTCAAGGAGGAAGATGTGACCAGCATGATGGACAAGGCAGAACAAGTCTAAACCTGCATTGCATGTTCAGCCAGCAATACTGTAGCATTGTGTTCTGATTACAGGACGCTGACATTGAAGCTTCCGCTCGGCTTTGAACTTTACAATCACCATGCAACATCGCAGAAGTTTTTTGTAGATCATAGTTAGCTGGGGTTGTGTCTCACGCCTGCACGCCCTGCAGGGGTAATGCCATCACTAGCGTGGGTGAGATGTGGGGTGGGGTAGTTCCAACAGCGGAGGGGTGGCTGCTTTGCCGAAGCATGACGATGACTCTCTCCATACGAAGATATCTCTCCTCGAGAACATTCCCCAAAACCGTGACACTCAATTCTAAGAGACAAGTAACTTCACGACCACTTTTCGCTACCAGAAACATGAACACTCTCCAAGAACGAAGTACCATCTACAAGAGCTTCAAGAAGGGAGGACCGGCATTTGGAGGATGGCAGGTCAGCTTACTCAACTCTTCTGTTCATGCTGACGGTACTGATTCTGAAATAGATGCTACCTGGGACAAACCACTCACGAGCCATTGCTCGTTCGGGCGTTGATTGGGTATGCGTTGATTGTGAACATGGCAACATTGATGGTACGGAGGCCCAAAATTCAAAATCGGTAAAAGAATGACTAACAAGGGGAGATGGTGAGATGCATGAAGCCGTCATTGCCATAGCACGCGAAGGTGTTAGCCCTATCGTTCGTGTAGCTGCCAACGAGGCCTGGATGGTTAAGCGTAAGTAAACTTCCTTGCTTTAGTCTACCAAAAGGCTATAAGTTACCCCAATTCTTCCATGTTCAGTAGAACAAGCAGCTGGAGCCGCTCGTTGTGCTCTTCTGACACTCTCTTTGAGGAAGATCTGACTGGAAACACAGGTGCCCTTGACGCTGGCGCCCATGGCATCATTGTTCCTCTGATTTACACCGTAGATGATGCAAAACGGCTCGTCGAATCAGCGAAGTTTCCACCCGAAGGGCGTCGGGGTTTTGGCTCGCCCTTCTCACCCCATGCATTCAATGGCGAAGCCCTCACAGACTACCTTCAGAACGCCAATTCATCATTGATCACGGTTATCCAGATTGAGACAAAGTCAGCTTTGGATTCCGTCAAAGAGATTGCTGCTATACCTGGCGTCGATTGCTTGCTCATTGGACCTTTCGATTTGGGCAACAATATCGGAAGGCCAATCCTAGGCGAGATGCACCAAGAGTTGAAAGACGCTATCGAGAAGATCAAAGAAGCTGCCCACTCAGAGGGTAAGAAGGTGGGCATTTACTGTACAGATGGTCAACAGGCGCAAGGTTATGCAGAGAGAGGGTTCGACTTCATCAGTGTTTGTACCGATTTCCCAGCTATAACTGCGGCATTTGCAGGCGCATTGAACACAGCGAAAGGAAAGCCCAGTGGGGACGAGAAGGGTGGTGTGAAGGGGTACGACGGACGGTAAGGTAGTCACGTATGACAGGAGCCCATCCACTGTTGTACGACATTGAATGTCACAAGTCCCTGCTTTCCATTCCAGATGTCACGTCTAACCCTACCTACATTCCTTCACGATACATCTCCCCCACTTGAATGCTGATAATGCGTTCTGTCTATCAGGTCGCGGCTACCCAGCCTTTATCTGGTTGTCAGCAACAATGAAACTCTCAACTTTTACACTCGCCATCTTCTCTTGTTCAACGTGTGCCCTGCACCTAGGCCACGAAGAGTACAACAACGCGTTAACAAATGCCAAGCGCAACACTGGAAACAAACTCTTAGATACCACCGCCAGCTCGGCATCCACAGCTATACCCAGTGTACGCCCAGTAGATCCACGACTGCAGTCACTGAAAGATTCTTTAAGGCCATGGTGGTTGCTTCCCAACACAGAGGGCGGCGAGATGAACGCGCTCACAGGACAACAACTGAACCCCTTCGACGATGACGTGGACTATGGAAACGTCAACAGTGATAGTCTCGCAGGCTACAGCACAGTGGACGACATAGACGATGACGCCTGCCCCGTCAGCCATTGTGGCAGGGGTCTTTTTTCATCTGACTGCGGAACACATGCTCGCTGTATCAACGGATACTGTCAGTGCGATCTTGGCTGGAAACCGATGGGTGACATGAGCTCTGGCGATGGTATGGCTCGAGGTTGGACAGGGCTAGAGTCACTCACTGTATGGTCAGGAGCTGCATCGGGAGGGTGTTCTGTGCTTTGTGATACTCTGTCTTGCTCTGAGGTTCCACAGTTTGTTGGTTGTTTCGATGGAAAGGTGCAACACAATGAGGATAGCAACCAAGACAGTGTGGACAAAGAGGAACTAGAGACCGATGCCCTATCTCTAGGTGCTATCAAAGCACCTGGCGCAGATGCTGGCCTGCCCCCTGTAGCTGATTTTGCCACTGGGGGTACTGGACAAGCAAGTTGAGCGTAATAAGGTACAGACATTCCAACAATCACGACACTTCAGCTGCTGATAGCAAGCAGATATATCTGGTAGTGGTATAAAGCACCCGCTTCCTTAGTTCATCTTTGCGAAACGTCCTTTCCCATTGCTGAGGGTGTTATAACGCTACCATGGCAACTTCACTTCCATTGTTCAACATGCATATCCACCTTGGCTTTCGTTGTTCACTCATATTCCTGCTACTGGTTTCTCGTACAATCAATCCATGCCAATATATAATGTATCAATCTTGACTAGGAACGCTACCTTCAACCATCAATCTGGTCTTTTTCAATCCGCCGATCGGCTTTCTCAGGTAAGTATCTAGAAGATTATGGGCATTGCACCTAAGCTAACTCAAGTAATAATAGATCTAAATCATCTATCAGTAACCCGACACCAGAATCTACGAGGAGCTTGGGCTTGATCTGCACTTTGGAAACGTACCCGCCTCTACGTCTACTGTCCGTAACACCTATATCAAAAGTGACCACGATAGCCTTAAGACTGTCCACATTCGACTATCATGACCTCTCGCTTCACAACGACTGCTAGGCTTACCTTCTATCAGGAGCTCAATTGCCAGGCTCTAACCGCTGATAAAGGCCGCGAGAACAAGCCCATTGACCCCAAGCTTCAGTAGCTATACAAGTTATTCGCACACTGGGTCCCTCGAGGCGACGAGTTCTATAAGGAGTACAAAAACTCGACGCTGAGCGACACCGAGATAGCAGCCATCAGGAAGGAGATCGTCGAGTACAAAGTCCAGACTGCGATCGCTGCTAGTCAGGGCAAAAGGTATACCGCACCGTGGGAGGTCACTCCTCCTCCCCCATGCTCGGCTGGGTCAAGGTACGCACCAAACTCCGTCCTTGCCAACGAGACTAACAATGCAGGCAGCACTTCCGTGCAGGCTCACGTGGTCGATGCCAACGATCCGTTTGGTCTTGACCTTGAAGGGTTGCCTACCTCTACAGACTGCGCTCCGGCCAAGTCTAGTGTGCATGCGGCGGGGGATCTCCTTGGCTGAGTCGAAATCGAGTTTCGAAACTAACGCTTGCCAGGACTTGCCTTCCGTTTCGAAGATTCTGCAGAGTGATAAGTTGCAATGTTTTTGTATGTTCACCTCGATGGTGACCATGAGATATGTGCTGGCCTATATACTTAGAAGGACAGTAATACATTGATCACATATACATTGATCACGTCTTTACAACCAGCTACCCTTGCAAATGTGACTGCTACAATTTCTGTGACTTCTTCAAGAGTGAAGGTTATAGATTATTTTCTTATTGATACAGGACACGCGATGTTGGAGGGGTGTGTAAATCTCCTACGTGGAACCAACTGAGACTGCATATCACTTCATGACGGCAGTGTTCGTTAACGTGGTAAAGCTCAAGATCAAGACCTTATGAGGCAGCAGCAGCTGGGTCAGGCCACCGACAAAGTAGAGAGACCTATGCAACACACTGCACTGTGCATACTGAAATCGCACACTGTTCGTTGCTTTCACTGTCTTTGGAGTACTTTCACAGACCACCTGAAAGCTTCTCGTTGAATCGGTTACTGTCACGCAGTTGTTTCGCCACAATTCTTCCACCTGGTGAATTCGGCTTTGCTTGATCACTCACTAGCGGCCTGAGCCTCACGCCTCACCAGATTCAATCGAGATAGGACATGACCTCGCACGCGGTGACGAGGCGTCCACGCTGACATGACATTGTTGTCTTGATCACATGAAAGGGGGATTGTCAGCAACGGATGAGATTACTCTCTCAGGCTTTGACGTTGAACATCGCACCCCTTGGGAGGGAGTCCTGAAGACAATTGCGATCTTCCGATCACACAGCCCATTGCCGTCGCATTTTCGGCAGCGTTTCCCGCTCCAGAATCCACTACGCCACGATCTAAACGGTGACCCCACCCGCATAGACGCAGCACAGCACGCCTTCACGAATCTTCGAGACATTGCCAGACGGACGCTTATTTTTAGCAGACTGGCTGCGGGAAATATTGGCCGCGTCAGTGTCGGGCGCGCTGGCAGCTGCAACGCCTTTGCGTGCGATGGGGAACCGACACACGGTTGGTGTCGCTTACGGGGGAAATTGGGCTGGGGTAGAAATTGCACGACGGGTGATGAGTCGGTCGCGGAGCAGTAGACGAGAAGGGCAAGCCCGAGGAAGGTCATGGGTGAACGATCATGACATCAAAAGTCGTGCTCAGGGCTCCGTGTCTCCATAGAAACATGCCTGCAGTGTCTGCTGCGTGTGGAACCACCGAGAGGCTGAAGCCGTGCTGGGCCTGAAACGCGAGGTGGCGAGCAGCCAGCCATCACGACAGCGCCTCTCGCGGGCTGTGAGCCAATGGCAACACACTCGAGACGGGCTCACACACACTTGGCCTTCACCATCGCCTCAACTCTTGTCAAATCTTAGTCAACACGAGGGCAATTCAACAGAAAATTTCGCGTAAAGCAACGTCTGGCCCACGAATGGAAAGGATGCGCACGCACCGGACGTCTGGATGGATGCTATTATCGGCCGTGGGCCGCTAGGCAAGGGAGACCGACCGACATCTGGAGTAGCTAGCCCATTTCCACTAGTGCGCCTTCAGGGGTGTGGTTTGTGATGGGAGGTTAGTGATGGGCTGGGACGACCAAAACAAATATAAGCCCGCGACGCTCTCCCGAAGGCTGGTCTGCTCTCATCCATCACCATCACTTGAAAGTACTTAAGACCTTTGTCGTCTACACCTGTCGTTAAGCACGCAAACAATCGTTAATTTCTAAATCAACAACATCAACACCAGCACCAACTTCAAGATGCGTACCGCCTTCGCTGTCACTGCTTTCGCCGCTGCGGCCTTCGCCCAGTCCCAGTCTGTATGTTCATCTCCATCCACGGTAGATCGATCCACAAAACTAACCAATGCTCAGTCCTCGGTCGACCCCTTCCCCCAGACCACCTTCCTCCAGCAGACCAACTCCCTTGGTGTTGTGACTGGCCAGCCGGCCGCTGCTACCTCCATCCCCAGCCAGCCGGCCGCTGACTCCATCATCCCCACTCAGCCCGCTGTTGTCACGGCCCAGCCCTCGCAGGCCACTGATGTTGGCATCCCTGCCTCCATTCCCGCCGTTGCCCCTGGCATCTACACCATCCCCGTTGCCGGCACCGGCAACTCCACCCGCACTCTTGTTGTCAGCGCCAACAACTCCACCACCATTGTCCTGAACCAGCCCACATCTGGCACTGGCTCTGCTGCCTCCAACAGCGCCAACCCCACCGCCTCTGGCTCTGGTACCGGCCGCGCCTCTGGCTCTTCTACCGCCTCGGGCTCTGGCACTCCCCAGAACTCTGCTGGTGCCGCCGCCAACCTCAAGGTCGCCGCTGGCTCCATGGTCGGCTTCGGTGCCTTCGTTGCTGCTTTCTTGTAAGCGTGTCGTAGCATCAAGCATTTGATGTCGCACGTGAGCAACATGGCACAGCTTGCAGTCTTGTGCACTCACGTCGCGACGTTTGTCGCGGGTGAGGAGTTCTTCGGTTGTTACTTTGAACAGGGCTGTCAGTTGACGCCCCACTGTCCTTAAGATACCTTGGGTTTGCATTGCATCGCGTGGCAATTGGTGCCGGTTAGCACCATTGTCGATGGGAACATGACATTGATTGGAAGTAATAGTAATCGCTCATCCAAGACGATGGAGCGTTGGTAGAGAAACTGGACACTATGCAAAAAATGTAGTACGTAGTCGAAGAAAGACGGAATTCAAACAATTCAACACCCCACCATGAGTCGTAAGCGTTGCCAACCATGCATGTGGACCGTCGTGCATGAACAACCCCGCCAAACACCAAACAAACTCCTCTTCACCACCGTCCTTCCCCGCGCAAGATGACACAATACCCCAAGCACATCCCTTCAATCCCTTACCAGGATTCCTCGAACCCACTCCAAACCCTCGACATATGGCTTCCCCGTCCTCTTGAGCAATCCAACTCCAGCTCATCCCTCTGGATTGTGTAAGCCACCCTCCGACACCGGCCTACAGCAACCCCCTTCCTAACGAAACCACACACAGCTACATCCACGGCGGCGCATGGCGCGACCCAACACAATCCGCATCCTGCATTAACCCCACGCTCACACACCTACTAACCTCGCACTCAACCACCCTCTCCAACATCGCCGGCATAGCCTCCCTCAACTACCGCCTCTCACCATACGCCTCGCACCCTTCGTGCCCCAGCTCCCCCTCGGACGCATCGCGCAACGCAACGCACCCGGACCATGTGCGCGACGTAGCCTCGGCGCTGCAGTTTCTGAGGAAACAGTACGGGGTCCAGAGATGGGTGGGCGCAGGACATAGCTGCGGCGCCACGTTGCTGCTGCAGCTGGTCGCGGGCATAGGACTCCAAGAAGGTGCGCAGCAAGAATCAGGTGGTGGACCAGAGGGATTGGTGTTGCTGTGTGGTATCTACAATATCCCGCTTATGCTGCGCAATCACGATCCGCCGGCTTGTCCTGAGAACATTTCCAAAATCTATTATGAGTTTATTGCGGGCGCTTTTGGGGGGGATAAAGAGGCGTATAGACATGTGTCGCCTGTTGCTGGCAGGTATGGGAAGGAGACTTGGAAGAATGGCAAGTTGGTTGTGTTGGCGCATAGCTATGAGGACGAGTTGATTGAGAGGCAGCAGAGAGATGTCATGTGTGTTGCGCTTGATCGGGAAGGGTGGGGCATTGTTATGGAAGAGGGCGATGGCGAGGCCGAGGTTGGTGAGGGGAGTAGAGTGTTGGAGGTTAGAGATTTGAAGGGTGGTCATGACTGGATTTGGGAGGATGGAGAGCAGGTCGCTTTGTTGTTTGCTGATGTTGTCGGGAGGTTGACGAATTAGATGCATAAAGTTGCGATAGAAGTGGATGTTTATAGACAGGGGAAATCGAGTTGAGAGAACTCTTGCAGTTGTTTGCTTCTCAGAACATACCCAGTGAACCCAACGCTTCGCTTGCGTGCTGACTTTTGCTAATGGTACAGCAATGTATAATGTACAATCGTCTTGTCTCCTGTCCAATGGCTTTTACAACATCAACCTGTCTATTTCCTCAGCCTCTGGTCCATGACCTTGTTGATCTCGTCCTGGACGCTGCCTGCGCTGTTCTCAGCCTGGTCCAGACGACTCTGCAACTCCTTGATTCTCTGCGTAGCTCCTGTGGAATCCTGCGAACCACCCGAAACAAGCTTTGCTGCCGAGCTTCTTGACGACTCGTTGACCTTGCCGTAGACAGCCATGGCACTAGCGATCATGCCCCCAATGTCGCCAACGTTGCCAGGAACAATGACACTTGTACCCTCCTTAGCCAGATTGCCAAATGCGTCAACGTACTTCTCAGCAACCGATAGTGAGATAGCGTTCTGTGCTGCGCCTTGCCCTTGCTCGATAGCTTGCGCAACAGCGTCGATACCCTTGGCGGTGGCCTGGGCCTTGAGCAAGATAGCTTCTGACTCTCCGCTCGCCATGTTGATCTGCTCAGCCCTCAACGCCTCAGAGGCAAGGATGACTGACTGCTTCTTTCCTTCGGCAATGTTGATGGCGGACTGCCTCTGACCCTCTGACTCCAGAATCTCAGCGCGCTTGGATCGTTCGGCGGTAACTTGGCGGTGCATGGCTTCGACGACAGGCTCGGGCGCGTGAATGTCACGGATCTCGTAACGCAGGCAGGTGACACCCCAGTCCTGGGCTGCCTCGTTGATCGCAGCGGTGATATTGGCGTTCAAGTTGGCGCGCTCCTTCAGGACGTGGTCGAGCGAAAGTTGACCAATCTCAGAACGCATCGTCGTCTGCGCAAGCTGGGAGATGGCATACTCCGCATCTTCGACGCCGTAGCTGAACATTGTTAGTATATGCGCTTAACATGTATGGTATCAACCATGCCTACCTGGCCTTGTAAGCATCGAACACCCTGGTGTACAGCACGCCGTCAAGCTCCAATGTAACATTGTCTGCTGTGATGGCGCTTTGGCTAGGGATCTCAATCGCATTCTCCTTCAAGCTCTTGACATAGGCTATCCGGTCAATGAACGGGATCAATACAGCCAGACCAGGCTCCAGTATACGGTTGAACTTTCCCATGCGCTCGACGATCCATGCTGTCTGCTGCGGCACGAAGCGCACGACAGTATTTGTGGGTAGGCTCTTGCCTGATCCAAAGTATGAGGGAGGTCCAGCTTGAGAGTTGAGTTGTCCCAAGTTGAAAATGCTGGCGGGGTTCGACGATGGGGCGGAATGCGAGTTGAGCTGCGTAAAGCTGCGCGTGGATGGGGCGTTCAGGATAGTGGCAAGTGGTGCTGTTCTTGAAGCCAGCGGCCTTGAGTTTCGAAGTAAACTGGAAGCCGTAGAGGCTACCAACCGGTTGCGCGACGCCATTGTTGAAGTTGAGGCGAATGATGGTCGACAGACACGCGGAGCTCTAGGAAGTTCCACGGCAATCGGTGACACCTGCACCAAAGCGCCGATGTGATGACATAACCACTCTAGACCTTCTCACCGGCATCGGTACTTCAGGTGCTATATCCATATTGCAACATCGTGTTGTGAATGCTTCACTCTCTACTATGCATTTGTTCACAAGGTTTTTCTGATCAGACACGCTTTCTTACTGCACACACCTTCCTGCACACACGAATCAAGGAACGACTGTTTGAAGACCTGGATTCTAGTACACCAATTTACATATAGGAGTATGAGATGTCAAATCCGAGACAGTTTAAACATTGTAATGACTGTAGCTATAAAATCTGTACTTGTCACAATATCGATGCAACAAGGTTCCTTCAGATCGCTTCATCTCTTGTCCATATTGCGAGTGAGAGATGTATGCTCATTGAATGGGATGCTACTCAGATTACTCTAAAAACTCAAAACGAAAACTTGAAATCCTGTTTGTCGACCTCTGAAAGTCTCAGAGTCGCTACCATACCCGTGGAAGTCGGTCGTAAGACCTGTCGAGTATCTCTTTCATGGCAACTTCAAGCATCGTTTCTTGCAAATCGCAAAAGCAACGACATCAATGCACCATTCTCGTACGTTGGCTGCACACTCAACGCACCTCCTTCTCTAATGAGAGATCTATCGAGAAGCTTCAACTCCGGTAGCGATAGTAAGATTTCCTTGTAATCGGCGCTTCTGTCTACTTCTGAGATGATGAAATTGAACTCAAATGCGTCTAGTGTGAGCCGGTGTTCATGAAGAGGCTCTAGAGCGGAACGAATATTGAATTGCGTGGCTCTTAGGAGTGCACGCTCCTGACCTTATATCCGGATCTGTATGCGTAGAGTGTGGAGATTGGTGTCAAGCTTGATGCGCTCGAATAGTGCTCGAACAATGTCCCTGTTGTCGTAACGAAAGAACAGTGGACCTACGGAACGTCCAGATAACCTCAAGCCGTCTGCCCATATAGCTATCCGACCACCTACTACAGGGTGAAGTAGGTTCGTACCGGATCCTTGATCAGGGTTGTCGGTGAAAAGGTAATGCAAACCATACGTGTCGTCCTCGGGCAAGAGGTAGGGTCCGATTGATCGTGTCGACCGGAGATACAGCTCTTCTAGTCCTTCACTCAGGAAGGGTTTGCATGCCATAAGCCAGCCAGGTAAGCCCACCACACTTCTATCGCTCTGTTTCTGTGTAGTGTCGCCAAATCGTATCTCCATCGGCGCAGACTGGTGATGGACGATGAAGACGGGTGTCAGCTTCCATAGCTCGGTGTAGATGAGGTTGCGTAATTCGCGTGGAAACTTTTCAAGAAGCCCTGTTGTTGGGGCCATTGAGACAGAGGAGTTGCGAGCGGTGCAATGAATGAGGGAGAATATGTAAAAGTGGCGAGTTCTGCTGTGGGCTTGGTTAATAGCAAGGAGGGTGACAGTGGAGAAGAGAGAACGGGGTGAGCTCGAGATTATATGGTAACTAGCATAGACCATGTGGTATGTCACGTACTGGTCGGCGGTAGAGTGAACGTAATGCTGCACTTTCTCAAAAGTCACAATCTTAACATTGCACCCCGAAGACTTTTTGACTGTTCACCACTGTGACGTCGGGACCTGTATATCACCTTGACGAGTTTGTTTCGTGACTCTAAAGAGTACAGTACTCGGCGAAGTGAACGATGTCGTCACAGTGGAAGTGCCAACGCCATCCCTTAAAAACCATTTCCCAAAATGCCGAAGGTCTCTCTCAAACACCTCCTGCGCCAGATGCCAACAATTCAGGTAGTGGTCGTGCCCGTCCACATCAATCGTAGTCGTTACATCAGCGACCTCGAACTCGAAGACGTCGAGGTTGAGGTCGTATGCACGCAGAGGACTCAGATCAAGTCCCCACTCTATTGACGATTCTGCTGGACGATGCGGTCTATACCAAATCTGACATGGAAAACACACGTTCAAAAATGCTGTCCTCAGACGCAGAGTGTGTGGTTTTGATCTCGGTATGGCGTGATCGCCCAAAGTAATGTCAGAAACAGTGTTGTCAAGGATCCAGTTTAAGACCCTGATGCTGGCGTCTTTGAGCCTCCAACGGGCTCCACGATGTTCATTGACGTAAAGACTGCCCAGCAATATCGTCATGCCACCTTTTACAACGGGGTGGATCAGCTCGGTATAGCCCCATTCAAAGGTCGTTTTCGGATCTCCTGAGCCTACGGTTATCGTAGAGATAAGGTCAAGCTCTTGCAGACCTTCGTTAAGAAAAGCTCGGCAGGTAAGAAGCCATAAGGGTAACCCCTTCAATTGGCTTGACTCTTCGACTTCTACGTTGTTACGGATATGAACTTCCATTGGCACGGATATGAAGTGAATGTCGATTATGGGAGTGTGATTCCATAGTTCGCGGTAGATCAGACTACGCAACTCTCGAGGAAATGTCGAGAAGTGACAGGTACCGTCGTCAGTATGGGAAAGAAAGAAAGCCTCCTCGGACGTCATGATGCCGATGCACGGGAGTCGATCGTTAATAATATCGAAGAACGATGAATGCAGTGGCAGTGAGGGTAGTGAGACGAGTAATTAGTGATCGAAATAACCTTGACCGTAAACAACAGTAACAATCCAAATGATACACATGGGGTAAGCGCAGCTAGCGCCCTCACTCCTGCAGCCACCGTACTCTCGACAAGACCTAGGCATAATTTCCTGGATCATAGATTGATTTTAGCGACACTCTCAAGTGTGAAAATCGTGCTTCGCGTAATCGCTCACGGTGGTTTGTATGACGATTGCACCTTTGCCAAGTGAGTCTTTATAAATAAACTTGAAGCGAGATTTCCTAGTTTGCCGTGTGTCTTCATAAGTGAACAAGGGACATGTTCGCCACGTTTGTGTTGATAGACATCAAGACAAGATCAAGGTAGAGTGATTATTTGCAAATATGCTCTTTGTCTCGAATTGAATATAGAAAGTCACTAAAGGAGAGTGGCGTTTCGATTTTCATGGCTTTTGATAACTACTTGAACTAAGAATTTTGTAATTTCCCAATCGGCAATTTCGTAATGTCCAAAGGACAGGAGAAGCTTCTTTGGCACCAAACTCCTGATAACAGGCTCGACCGGTGAAGTTCCGCTCAAACTCCTCAACTATTTTGAAATACTCTTTTCGAAGGTGATGAGTGTGGAGCTGAAATGACACTGGCTATCACGTCGTATCTCCTTGACGCTAAGAACCCCATCTTCTCCTACGAACTTTCGCCCCATTGCTTTGACTTCTTCTACAGCGAGCTCACAGAGGCCGAGCCACTGAGTTTGTTCCTGAACACAAACATTGTGGCGACAAACAGGGCCACTGCAGTATATGTCTTGAATATCGACCTCGAACCTGTCCAGATTGAGATCGAATTCGTTAATGGAACAGAGGTTGAGATCTAAGTTGGGCATGTTGTCAAATCCCGAGTACAGAACTTCGGCTTCTATGCGCAGAAATCGAATACTTCCCATGGGTTCAACGTACTGTTTGAAAAGTGATTCGAGTCGATGCTTGTCTCGACGTCCGAAGCATATGGTCTGCAAGCGGCCCAACTCATGTCTGACACCTAGTGTCCCAACCTGTACGGTGAGTCGGCTCAGGGCCTTGAAATTGAGCAAAGCGGACCCTGGATGTACGGCAGGATCCGGGGTTGATATCACAGTCCAGTTCGATCGCAGTCGTAACTCCTCGAGAGCTTCTTGCAAAAACGTCTTGCAGACCCGTAACCATGCTGGAAGAGAGGTAGATGCGGCATGTTGTCGCGGGGCTTGACCTGGTTCATCTTCGTTGCGACGTATCTGAATAGGCCATGAGTCGAAGAACGCATTGATGTTTGGAGTGAAATCCCAGAGCTCTTGGGAAATCATGTTGCGAAGCTCAGCAAGGAGGAGTCATTTTGTTAATGGATTGATCCATGCAGGCAGGGACATAGAATGAGAAATTTGGTGTTGTTGGTAGAGAAAGCAAGGTGAGTTTCGAGCTTTTGGAAAGATTACTGGCGGGCTGCCAAGCCGCTAGAAGAGCTACGACGGTAATTGTCGAGGTGAAGGTACCTATGGCCATTTCCCTTTGCACTGTTTTGGTGCATATTCTAGGGTGACACTAACCATAAAAGCTACGTTCATATGCAAAACTATGTCATTAGACAGAAGATACGAGAAGGTAGATAACAGTATCATACAGCCAAATGAATAATCTTCACTGAACAGATGCACACCACACAGGTCCCATCATCCTATTTCTGAACACCGTCTCTCTCCTTCACAACTCCATTCTCAAACTCCAATCCCGCCCTCTCCCTCACAATCCCAAATACACTACTACTATCCAACTTCCTCCCTTTCTCTTCCCCCCGCCCCTTCGCCTCCTTCGCTGCCTTCACATAGCTCTCCGCAACATCCAACCTCATCCCGTTATCCCTAGCCAAATCAACACCATGCTGCACATCCTTGATCCCCAGCTCCAAACTACTCTGCGGTGCTTGCCCTTCAGCAGGTAAATAAGCTCCAGACGTGAGGCGTTTCGACACGCCATGTGCGTAGGTGCCCAAGTTCTGCTCGATGAGAGATTCCAGCACGGAGGAAGAAAGGCCGGATTTCTCTGCTAGTGTGTGAGCTTCAGAGATGAGGTACATCATCCCCGCTGTTAGCATATTGCTGGTTGTTTTCAAGAGCAAGGCTTGTGCTGGGTCTGAACCAACGCGGATGACTGCTCGTGCAAAGACGCCTTTCAGGTAGGGTTCGATGGCAGTAACAGCTTCCTCATTACCAGCAACGGCGACCAGAAGTTGGCCTGCTTGCGCGACAGGCGTGGATCCGAAGACCGGAGCAGCGATATATGTAGCACTGTATGTCTCGAGCTGAGCGGCGACCGAAGTTGTTGTCGAGGGGTGTACGGTGGTTGTGTCTACAACAATCTTGCCTGCGAGTCTACTGTCCAAACTTCCAATATCGCTAACTACCCGTTTGAGGGTTTCGTCATCGCTGACCTGCTCCTTCATTAATTTTCTTCGTAGGTCCCCCTCGATGAACACGTACAGATACGAATATCACATCGCAAGAAGATATTAAGTCGGCAATAGAGGTGCTCGATATACCGCCAATCTCTTTCAAAGGGGCTCCTTTCGATATTGTTCGATTCCAATATCTCAGGTTCGGGAGGTCATTTGCCCGAAGATATTTCTGGACGTTGATGGCCATGGCAAGACCCATGGAGCCGAGACCAATCCACCCTAGTGACATGGCGTCGGACTGACTCGTGAATGGGTTAGACGTTCTGGTGTCTGTGTGTATCTGATACAACTACAGTGTAAAATACAGAGTGCCGTGCAACAAGATATAAGTTATGGATATTGACGGTAAACAGCTGGAGTGACTCACGATCATTGGACGCCGGACCACGCTAGAGGAGATAAGGCAGGTACACATTGCTGCTGACTAACATATTGGTCGAGATGCGACATGTTCAGTGCTTGCAGATAGATGGTCTCGGCTTGGAGACAGTATAGTTTATGCGGTATGTAATGACAGATTCAGTTTGTATGAGGTTGATATGGAACGCCTCCCAATGCCACCCTTTCTCACCGCGTACCCTGGTGTTGTATATGCAACGCTAAAATGCACAAGATATAAAGAACGCAATACCACCTCTCGTTAGGGTATCTCAACTCACAACTCCATGACTTCATCTTGTACTTCCTCTGCCATTGGTGCTCCTGAGCCAAACACCTCTTTGATCTCATGTGGATCCATCGTACCCACAAACGCACGTTTGACGAATGCGAACCACTCCTTTGAAGCTTTGTGGTGCTTCTTCCCCTTCTTGTGTTTCTTGTGCTTTTTGCCTTCTGTTTCCAGATCTTCGACATCAAGTTCAGGCTCGCCAACCTCTTCTTCGTACTCAACGACTTCCGCAGCCTTCACACCACTCCCGCCAATCTTCCGTGCATACTCGACCCATCTTCTTACAGTCAGATCGGGAAACTTCCTGTCCTTTGTGTCGTACTCGATTTCATACTCGAACTCTATCGGATGCGGCTCTGGTCGAGGCTTCTTGCCTTGATGCTTTCCGTGTTTGCCTTCTTTCCACCCCTTGCTCTCGATCTCGCCGTCAGCGCTAACTTGCAGACCGAAGATAGTGCGTAGAGCTAAGACATTCGCGGAGGTCGTCTGGCTATCGAGGTCGAGTTTGTGATGCTGAGGATCGACAAAATCGTTGTTGATGCGCGTCAGGTTGGCGAAGTACTGGGTATAGCGGGTCCATGTGAGGGTTTGGGGGGAATATGCAGGGCCGGGAGGTGCGGATTTGGAGGGTCCTTCAGGAACCTTGAAACGGAACTTCTTCGAACGCTTCATGGCTTTCTCCTTCTGTTTCTCTTTCCTCTTTACCAACGCATCCATCTCCCTCTTGTACCCTTTGTCGTCGGAAAATTCGTGACTGACGATCGATTGCTGATCATCGGTAAGGTTGGGCGAATCGTTTCCGGGCTCGCCATGGACGTGAAGGTGCTCCAGGCCGGTGATGTTGTATTCGATGATGCGAAGCGTGGGGTAGTAATTTGGTACCACGCTGGGGGAGACGAGCGATGCGCTGTAGCGTTGAGCATATCTTCCCCCAATCTTTTCCAAGTATTTCTTCTTCGCGTTCTTCCCAATCTTCTTGTGCTTCCGCGAGCCAGAGCCCCTGGACATCAACCATGCCCAAAACGATTCATTGTCCTCATCTTCCTCGTCTTCGTTCCACAGCTCTGATTTCATACGTGACTTGCGGTTCGAATCGGCAAGAGGCGAGGGAAGTCGTGCCCAGAAATCCCTCAGACTGAGCAGGTAGTCTGATGCAGATGCCACCGTGACCTCACCATCTTCAAGGAGCCTGACTTCGCTGTCCAAAGCCTTTGCCCTGCTTTGAGAAGCCATGTCGCCCTTCTTTGTGTGATCGTCGATCTGCTCAAAGTCCTGAAGCATGAAGTGGTCGATATTCATGTGTCCATACAACGAACCCACGATCACATCTCGGTACTGCTGCACCCAGAGTGTGTATTTCTGCCAGCATGTCTCATCCCAGCTCTCTTTGCTGTCAACGCGCGCAGGCGGTACGTGTCCCATGAGTATGGCCTTGACGCCGCGTTCACGCATGATTTGGAGCTGAATGCGCAGCCATTCCATGTGCTCATAACCTGGCTCGTGCTTGTTCGCGCAACCGTCGACACCAGAGTTTGAGGTGAAGAAATAGCTGTCGGTTGTCAGTCCAGCCTCAGTCTTCCATACATCTCTTCTTACATTGTGTTCAAGCTGATGACGGCCAGCTTCCCCGGAATGACCTCCACCGAGAACCAGCCTCCTTGCTGGAACTGATGTCTCTGTGCCTCCGGAATGAAACTGCGCCAGATGTCCAGGTATTTCATCGTCCACTTGTTCGGTCCCGCGAGAAAAATGTTGTGTGGCATAATGTCATTGTTGCCAAACGTTGGCACAATAGGAATCACATAGTCATTGGGACCTCTCCGGTCCTTGTCAGAGACGCCAAATACCTCCCCGAATTTGTGAACCAGAAACTCATTCTGCGATATGATCTGCTTTTGGGTACGAGCGTGTTTCTCATCGTTGTCGTGTCGCGCCGAATCGCCGGTCCAGATGACAAAGTCGATGTCGTCCTTGATGTTGTCGTTGATCCATCTGAACGTCTCGTTGACCAGTGAAAACGGCGAATCGCAACCCGATGTCTCTGCACCGTATATGCCTGCTGGCCCTCGTTTGCGATGACAGGCTGCCTCAGCTGTCGTACTCGAGTATGTCTTGTAATAAGGATCTGGGTGGAAATCTACAGCATGTCGTCAGCCATCGCTGCGCGCTCCAATAAAGAGCCCACAAACCCACCTGTGATGTGCAAAAACCGGCCTGTGAGCTTCCGCCCGCTCTGTGCAGCTCTGGCGTCACTCAACCCAGTCTCGCCCAGCGTGCTTGCAATTGCAACGCTAGGCGGGGCGGCCGTGGAGGCACCTCCCCAAACGAGCAGGCCGCATACAAGCGCGTCGCGAGGCCGTAACATGATGTGAAGAGTGCAAACGTTGGACACACGAGCACTCTGGGGAAGTGTACGAGTGTATATTGACTCGGTCCAACTGCTTAGCACCCTGATGGCGGAAAGCAAGGCGCATCAGTTCAAATCACTTGAGGCTCGTGCTGCAAGCCACCCCTGCTATTGGACGTCATTTTCGTTGGATCTTTTTACACTAAGTGCGCCTGACCGCCCAAGCACCCACTGATGCACCTTCCCGTAGTAAGGCCGTCCGTCCGCATGCGACTCGTGCCTAGATGTGTGCTGATGGTCAAAGTAAGACAGGACGTATGAGCAAACACTGCAAGTGTCACGCACAGAGGGAGAGGGCCAGACAGTATGTGATTCTTTGATTGTGTCTAGGCAGACGGCCATGCCGCCACCACGAGATGTAAATGTAGGATCCTGCGAAGATCATCGGTGCTCTTCGACAACTGTATCTCTGCCATGTTGTGATACCTAGAAAGATGCACGTGTCCATGCCAGATATCGTAAATGCTGATGCAACACCCCGCCATGTTTTGTTGTGATGCGCCGTCTTCTGAACCCATGTAAAACACCACACCGAGCACGCCTGCAACGGCTCATGCAATAGAAAAAAAGACAAAGTCAGACGCTGCTCAGGGGAAATGTCCCAACAAGTCCGACAACCAAACACCTACGCTATGCCCGGGAAAAGAAATTCTTTGCCGCCACACTATCAAAAACGCCATTTAAGATCCTTTATGCTCATTGAAGCAGGCTACGATTCAGTCTTCTGTCCGTTGCTCTGCTGCGGGGTTGCAGACTGCTTGCCGTTCATCTCGGAGCTCCGCATTTTGCTGTACATCCCCTTGACCTGTGGGACGGTGACGCCGGTTCGTGGCCAGTGGTTGTTAACCATGTAGTTCCTACAAAGCGGTGTTAGGTTCTGGTCTGCCCTCGGGAACCATGCTCAAACTTACCACAAACGCTCCTCCAGCTCGGTGTTGTCACGGGTCTCGGCACGAATAAAATTGCCAATGGCAATCAGTTCGGTCTTGAGAACCTTAACCATAGTCTCCTTCTGGGGGTAGTTTTTCGCCGTTGCCTTTTTGAGACGGCTGAGGTTGTCGCGCACTGGTCGCATCTTGCGCTCTACGAAGTCCTCGGGCTTCTTCTCCTTGTTTGTCTTAGGCGTCAAGTCTACACTGCGACTTTGGTTCTGACTCTGACTGGGAGCACGAGGCCGCTCCTCCGAAGGACGTGGCCGGTCGTCCCTAGACCGCTGTCGCTCCAAGTCGCCACTTATCTTTCGACGGAACTCTGGTGTGTCGGTGCGTTCGGGGTGTTGCGATCGACGGTCAACACTGCCTCGTTCATCGCGGCTGCGGTGTGCATCAGATGGCCTATACTGATCACTATGTCTAGCTTTATCATGCTGTCGATGCTCGGCTCGACCCTCAGAGCGTCGGTTCTCGCTATTGCTGTGCGTGCGCTGAAGTGGACGATCCATATCGCGGGAGACCACTTTCCTAGCATGACCTGGAGGTGCAGGACTAGCAGATACACTTGATGCCTTATCAACCCTGCGAGCAGCACTCATGTGATGCTTCTTGTTGTTCCGGTGATGGTTCTCCATGAGACGCTTCGCATTGGGGTCACTACCCGTCTTGTCCTTGAGAACAGTGAGGAGGTAATTGGCTCTGCGAACCAAGTGCACCGCGCCTGGAGATTTCGCATTCTTCTCGTCGCCTTTGGTGCGCTCCTCCTTCTTGTCAACACGGTGTTCCTCTAAGAAGAATTTGTCAGTCAGTCCAAGTTCAGGGTCATCCCGAATCTGCACCCAAGCGCCATAGCCGTGACGAGAGATGCCCACGCTGAGCATGCCGTCCTCTCGGGCGCCCCAAGGGCAAGAATAGCTCGCTGGCTTGATAGCATCTGCGATGCGAAAGTTGTGCCAATCCTGTACGCCCTCGACAGCCTCCTTGAGAATGCGCATCTCGATGGGGCGGTCAATAATCGTCTCAGCGTTCAACTTCTTAACACCATTAAAGTCGAATAGCACAGCCTTCTTGTCCTTCTTTGTAATGGCACGGTTGGCATCGAGCTCCAGCTTCTTAAGTCTGGCTTGCTCCTGCTTGACAAGGTCTTGACTGGTGGTGATGACCTGATTAAGAGTATTGCTCACGACGTTGATATCGCGACCAGTCAATTTTGCGGCCTTGAGCATCTCTTCAGCTCGTTCATCAAGTGAGCCATACCGCTCATAAGCACGAACGAGATTTCGAGTTTCTTTTGTGTTGAGAGGACGCTTCGGATCACGCTTGACATTGTCGTCCTCCGATGGTTCGTCATCATCGACGTCAACATCTCGAGAAGCTTCCATAGCACGCTTCTTAGCAGCGCGTTGCTCGCGCGCACTCGCAGCTGCGGCTTTGCGTTTGCGTGGTGCATTTTCGTCAAGGAGTTTCTGAGTTTGTTCGTCATCTTTACGCTGCTGAATTTCAGCCTTCACGGCCTCGAGCTCTTCTTTGGGGATGATGTCGTCCCACTCCAAGTCGATCTTGACATCAGTGTATTCAAAATTCTTCAAGAACTCTGCGCCACCATCAGAAGTCAGACCTGCAGCCTGCTCAGTCTTGTGTTCTTCGGCGTTCTCGAGGACGGAATCAATGTCGAGCTCTTCGAGCTTCTTCTGGTTGCCAGACTGCTCGAACATCTTCTGACCTCGGCGTTTCAAAATATTGTTGATGTCATCTGCGGAGTTTGGTTCGGTTGCAGCCTTGCTCATCTTGTCGTTCAGTTCTTTCTGCTGGCGATCCGTGACACCGCGCTGAATGGTGATGAACTCCAACATGCGCTTGTTACGAGCTCGCTCCAGAATCTCCTCTTCAATGGTATCCTTTGAGACAAGACGGTAGACACTGACAGGTTTCTGCTGACCAATACGATGAGCTCGAGCCATGGCTTGCAAGTCAGCTTGAGGATTCCAATCTGAGTCAAACAGAACAACCGTGTCAGCAGTCATCAAGTTGATACCCAAACCACCAGCACGAGTGGATAAAAGGAAGCAGTAGTCGTCACTGCCTGGCGCGTTGAAGTGGTCGATGGCAATCTTCCTTTCGCTCGCTGGCACAGTTCCATCTAAACGCTGGTACGTGTAGTTTCGGAGCTTGAGATAGTCTGTCAGAATGTCCAACATGTGGACCATTTGACTGAAGATCAGAACACGATGGCCGTCCTTTTTGAGCTTGGTGAGGAGTTGATCTAACAACATCATTTTTCCACTCGTAGTGATGAGAGCCTTGAGGGTCTCGTCTTTAGTAGCATCGCCCTTGATAAACTTGGCTTCAGCGTTGGGGAAGAGCAAGGCGTGGTTACTGGCTTTCTTGAGCTCCATAACAATGTTCAGTAAGGACTGTTTCTGACCAGTACCGCCCTCGTTAAGAGCCTCGTAGTTTCGAGTCAGGATGTTCTTGTAGTACTCAAGCTGAATGTCAGACAGTTCGACACGGAGAATCTTTTCAGACTTTGGTGGCAGGTCGTTCTCGACCTTCTCTTTAGTGCGGCGGATCATGTAAGGCTGGATAGCTTCGCTAAGCTCAGCAAGCTTGTGGCTGGCGTCTTCCGATGCGAGATCCACCTCTTCATCGACGGTGATCTTGCCCGGCATGAGGAAGTCCATCAATGCAGAAAGCTCACCCAATGTGTTTTGAATGGGAGTACCCGTAATGAGCAGTCGGCTTGGTGCACTGAATCCTCTGAGCTTCTCGTACAGCTGCGACTCGCGGTTCTTCAACCTATGAGCCTCATCAACAGCAAGGAACTGCCACTTAATGCTTGACAGAAACTGCCAGTCGGCAAGGACGTATTCGTAAGTGGTAAGCAACACATTGAACTTGATCTTCCTGGGATTGCCATCGACGAGGAGCTCCTTGTCCCGAATGGTACTTCGGGCGTCTTCTCTGCCAGTGTAGATGACATAGTTAATGTCAGGCGTCCAATTGTTAAAGGTGTCTGCCCAAGCTGGCATTGTCGAAAGAGGCACTACGCAGATGAACGGTCCATCCTGCCCTCGGTCATGTCGCAGCCAGTTCATGAACGAGACAGTCTGCACAGTCTTGCCGAGACCCATCTCATCGGCCAAGATAACGTTGGTACCTCTACACCAGTTGTGTGCAAGGAAGTTGACACCCTGCAACTGGAAAGGTCTCAAGCGACCGAACTTGATGTAGTCTGGCTGTTCGTCCAGCTTTACGAACTTCCGCCGTGTCTTGATATTCGATTCGCTCAGGTCTGAGTATGGACGGTTCGAGGAGCGATCAAGGAAACGGTCAATCTCGGTTTGTGACAGGCGGCTGACAAGAGAAGCAGGCTCCCATGTGCAGAACTCATACGTTAATCCCTTCCCTATGTAACATTAGCCTTTTGTGGGTGATGATCGTTAGAGCGAAGTTGCTTACACTTGACATAGTACTCTGTCTCGTCTTCACCATCTTGCGAGTCGATGACACGCTCGACGATCTGGAAATCGAGCTGACTCTGGCGTTCAGTTTCACGAGCAACCATGTGCTGTTCGTACTCCTCAGGCTCCTGTTTTCTTCGGTAGGTGGCATACATGTCGGCCATGACGGGACCCTTGAAGTAGTTGTCCAGCTTTCGAAAGCCTTTATATGACGATGCTGTCCTATAGTCTTCCCATGTTGAGTGGTAGTGAGCTTTGTCTTGCCATTTGATCAGATACTCAAAGTCCTGCTTCTGAGCGTAAGAAGGGTCGACTTCTGTTCCCTCTAGTGGCCGGTGATCGAGCACCTTGTCGATGATAGGGCCCGTCTCCTCAGGCACATTGGCCCAGTAAGCAGGTGTAGTGTCGTCTTCCGACTCGAGGAAAGAGTCTTCATCCTCTTCTTCGTTGTAGTTGGTGGCTTGTGCGGTGCGTCGGGAGGAGAAGCGGACCTCGGCCTGTGATGGGGGCAGCGATCCTTGGGCTACAAGCAATTGTCGCTGACGGTCCTTCTTGCTGGGCATACTGCGACGAGGGCCAACGTAACCATCGGAATCGGAGTCAGAGTCCGCTGATCGGAAGACTGGTGTAGGCTGCTTAGACGCTGTGACGATGGGTCAGTACGACTCGAGATGGCAGTTGATGAAATGACACACCTTTGCGCGAGGCTGTGCGCTGTCGCTTGCGAGGCACGTCTGAGCCAGAGTCATCGTCTTCATCGCTGCT
Organism: Neodidymelliopsis sp. IMI 364377; assembly: GCA_027946375.1. Taxonomy (NCBI): domain Eukaryota; kingdom Fungi; phylum Ascomycota; class Dothideomycetes; order Pleosporales; family Didymellaceae; genus Neodidymelliopsis; species Neodidymelliopsis sp. IMI 364377. The sequence goes on from JAPEUT010000111.1 coordinate 33,721, forward strand.
ATCGACCTAGAACTTGTAAGTATTGACTCGTGTGGTCCAGATGAAGTAGCTTACGACGCGGCGGTGAGGCCTGGCGCGACCCTGAGGTACGGTTAGCTTTCGAACAAAGAGACGGATGATGCCACGTACGCTGCGACGCAGGCCATATAGCTCGGGGTTCTGTGTGATGTAGTCATCGCCCTCTGGGCTTGCCTTCCGTTTCGACGGCCTGCTGGACTCTTGGGACACTGAGCTGCGGGCATCGTCACTCTCTGCCTGCTCCGGCGGCGGTGATTCAGAGTCATAGTCGCCGTCCGCCTCGCCCTCAGCATCCACGTCGTCGGAAGAGTCCGAGTCCACTGCCATTTCGACGTCTTCGTCGTCCTCCTCGCCTGGTGCGTCGGCATCAGAGGCTGGCTCTGCTACAGCGACTTCGTGGGTGTCGGACATGTCGCTGTCACTGTGTTGGGCCAGACCGTTTGTCGCTGTCACATCAGCCGCGTACGGTGATCCATGGCCATTTGTGAGTGGGAGAGACACCACATGGCCTGGTGAAGTGGGCATCATGATGGACGTAGCTGTGAGGGATGGTCAGCACAATATCTCGAGATGCGCAAGGGTTGAGCGGGCGAGAGCGGGTGCGTTGGATAGAGCGCAACTACGCGACTCAAATGGGGCAGAAAGTAGCCAGGGAGCGCGGGAAGGGCTTCTTCAATGGAGGTCTGATGGAATGGGTCGTTGGCTGATGACCGAGTGGTGGAAGACGGGCGTGTGGACGGTGTGGGCCTGGACGAGGGCAGCGCGACTGAAATGGCCGAGAGAGGACGCGCTGAAGCGCTCGAAGGGTTGTACGCGTCTGTACTAGGCGTCTTGGGCGTGTTCTTGGATGCATCGACATGGATTCGCGATGGGATTGATGGACTTGTGCAAGGCGGGCGACGCGGAAAAATAGCGCGTGTTTGCGAGAGCTGGACGGGCAGGCAAAAAGGGCAAAAGAGCGAGTACTCACAGTCCATGACGAAGCTGCCCTCACTAGGGGTGGCCGGGGGTGGCACTTGGTGTGGTGAGGTATGGGGTAGTGTGTGAGGATGTCGAAGTCGGACTCCAGGGCTTGGGGACGAACTCCAGCCGAGAGAACTGCAGGCGTGCCTTAGCGGGCAGCCGCAGCCAGCAGCCAGCAGCCAATCAGCAGTCGGGATTATCGCTTACCACGGCGCTCGTGGATGTTCGTCGCGCAACGTCAGAGGGAGAAAGCCCTGCGAATCTCCACGGTTTGGTTCCTCCTGCGTCTTTTCCACTCTTGCACCTGTTGCAGCGCTGTTGTTTGCATTCCGTCTCCGGTGTTCTGTCCAAGTTGCAGCGCGTGCCCGGTCCTCTGCACGATTCCTCGACACTCGCTGGCGCACTCGACGGCCAAAATCCACCCCGCCAACACCGCTCTTCGACTTTCTCTGACGCTGCGTCCAGTCGCCGTCCACCACTACCACCACCACCATGTCGGACAAACTCACCCGGTATGTTCGCCTGCTCGCCACGAGCACGCGTCTCTTGACTGACACTCGACAGTATCGCCATCATCAACTCGGACAAGGTACACCGACCCCCGTGCTGCCCCTCCACACACAAAATTTCGACATGGCTAACGTGAGGATGTTGGCGATGACAGTGCAAACCGAAGGTGAGTGCCTCAGACCCCCCACACATTTAGTCCGTGCGCTGATCTGTCGCAGAAATGCAGGCAAGAATGCAAGAAGTCGTGTCCCGTAGTCCGTTCGGGCAAGCTGTGCATCGAAGTCACCCCCGAGTCCAAGATCGCCTTCATCTCTGAGCGCCTGTGTATCGGTTGCGGTATCTGCCCGAAGAAATGCCCCTTCGACGCCATCAACATCATCAACTTGCCCACCAACCTCGAGACCCAGGTCACCCATCGATACTCGGCAAACAGCTTCAAGCTGCACAGGCTGCCCATGCCCCGTCCTGGACAGGTGCTGGGTCTCGTTGGAACAAACGGTATCGGCAAGAGTACCGCCCTGAAGATTCTCAGCGGCAAGCTCAAGCCCAACCTTGGTCGCTTCGACAACCCGCCTGACTGGGAGGAGATCCTCAAGTACTTCCGTGGATCTGAGCTCCAGAGTAGGCACCCAATGACGATGTGCTGTGGCGAGTTCCTGCTGACCCTTCTCAGACTACTTCACCAAGATTCTCGAGGACAACCTCAAGGCTGTTGTCAAGCCCCAGTATGTCGATCAGATCCCCAAGGCCATCAAGGGGCCAGAGAGGGCTGTCGGTAAGCTCATCGGTGCCCGCTCGCAAATGGACAACCTCGACGCCATGATCGACGAGCTCGAGCTCAGGCACATCTTCGACCGCGAGGTCAACCTACTCTCCGGTGGAGAGCTGCAGCGTTTCGCCATCGCTCTTGTCTGTGTGCAGCAGGCCGATGTGTACATGTTCGACGAGCCTTCATCTTTCTTGGACGTCAAACAGCGTCTTGCCGCTGCCCGTAAGATCCGCAGTCTGCTCCGCCCTGACGACTACGTCATTTGCGTTGAGCACGATTTGTCCGTCCTCGACTACCTTTCCGACTTCATCTGTGTCCTTTACGGAAAGCCTGCCGTCTATGGTGTCGTCACACTGCCTGCGTCCGTCCGTGAGGGTATCAACATCTTCCTAGACGGTAACATTCCCACTGAGAACCTGCGTTTCCGTGAGGAATCGTTGCAGTTCCGCATTGCTGACGCTGGTGACGAGTTCATGATTGACCACAGCCACGACTACACCTACCCAAAGATGTCTAGGACTCAGGGCAACTTCAAGCTGACCGTCGAGTCCGGAGACTTCAACGACTCTGAAATCATTGTCATGATGGGTGAGAACGGTACCGGAAAGACCACCTTCTGTAAGATGCTTGCTGGTGCTATCCAGCCTGACGGCACTACCAAGGTCCCCAAGATGAGCATCTCCATGAAGCCCCAGACCATCACACCCAAGTTCCAGGGTACCGTCCGTCAGCTCTTCTTCAAGAAGATCAAGGCTGCCTTCCTGAGCCCTCAGTTCCAGACTGATGTTTACAAGCCACTGAAGATGGACGACTTCATTGATCAGGAGGTCCAGAACCTCTCTGGTGGTGAATTGCAGCGTGTTGCTATCGTTCTTGCTCTGGGTATTCCCGCCGACATCTATCTGATCGATGAGCCCAGTGCCTACCTTGACTCAGAGCAGCGTATCATCGCCGCCCGTGTCATCAAGCGCTTCATCATGCACGCCAAGAAGACTGCTTTCGTCGTCGAGCACGATTTCGTCATGGCCACGTACCTTGCCGACCGCGTCATTGTCTTCGACGGCCAGCCCGCTGTCAACGCTCGTGCTCGCGCTCCTGAGTCTCTCCTGTCCGGTTGCAACTCTTTCCTGAAGAACTTGGACGTCACTTTCCGTCGTGACCCCAACTCTTACCGCCCCCGTATCAACAAGTACAACTCTCAGCTTGACCAGGAGCAGAAGTTGTCGGGCAACTACTTCTTCATGGAAGATGATGCTTGAAGTTTTCCATGACGAAAAGTATACGCCCCCTTCCCAGCGCCGCCCGAATGGGCATGTAGTACTGGGGGGCACCAAGAGAGGCAATAAGAAGCGTGGCCTGAGGGTGCGCTTAGCGTGCCTGTTGGAGAAGGAGTTAGAGACTGATGAAGAGGAAGAAGACGATCTGACGTCGATGACGGTCGACCTCCTGCGTTGAGTGATCAAATGTCAAACAAAAGCAATCAATCAGCCCGGGTCAAGCTAGGTGGCTGTCATCGCCTTGCACAAGGCAAACGAGTCAAAGAACGAGATTGTAGTGAGAAAACCGCCCTATTTAATGGGTGGTATGAATAGACAGGTCCCGCACCTTCACAAAATAATACAGTGGCCCCGAATCTAATTTTCGGTGTACCCTGCTTGATAGCTAAGAACCTGCATCATACATGCTCTCGTCTGTGACAATCACGCTGTCTGGTGCATCCACACGGCTATTTAGTTTATCTAGCACAGTCCCAAGCGCAACCTTCATCTCCCCCTCTACCTCTGGTGGTCCCATAACCTCACCAACTCTAAACTCCACCATCCCCCTCAACACATCCATTGGCTTCACTAGCGCCTCCATCTCCCTCTTCACACTCCACTCGTAATTCCAGCTCACTCTCCTGATACTCACAATCACGACTCTCAGCTCCCTCGCCTCATCGCGCAACAACGCTATCTTCTCATCCAGCCAATCCGCCGACATCTGCTTCAAATTCAGCGACGGCTGGGATTCAGCAGGCGACAGAGGCGTGCTAGCCCTCATCGTACCCGGTAAGAGCAAGATCTCTATCCTTCTTGCCTTTCGCACAATATGCAGAGACGAGTGGGTAAGGTTGCCACGTCGCGTGCTAAACGATTGCGCGACGAAACTGAAGGTACATCGCGTGAAGTAATAGGTCGACAATTCGGAGAAGATGGCGCGGTTGCTGAGGACGAGGCTCATGGGTGGCCCGCGGATGGAGATGGAGGTAATAGGGGACGGAAGCTTGTAGGGGTAGCTGTGAGGAGAGGGGAGGCAGAGGTGGTCGTAGATTGTGTAGCGGAGCTCGCGGGGGAGGTTGAGGAAGGAGGAGGGTGCCATGTTTTGTGGGATTTGTTGGTATTGGCAGTCGTTTGGCTGTGAATGTGGGTGGTGGACTTGGTTGTAATTATAAGCTGTCGAATGGCCAGAGAATAGAATCTAGTTACACTACAGCGAAATAAATGATACAGTAAAAGAAGTCCTTCTGCAAAAAGACATGTTGCTGTGCAAAGCGTGCGCCGTGGTGTTGCAGCTGGACCCTGAGTGGGGTCAACGGTCGACGGCATGACGTGCATGAACCAGCCTGTCGGTGTCGAGTTGCCTCATGGGTGCAGCACATCCAAATGCTCGTTGATCTGCGAATCTGCCACTCGCATGCTACAGATCGGACATTCCACGAGTGTCCTTTTCTCAGTGGTGAGGACATCGTCACCTGCGTTGGCTCGTGGCCGTTTCTGGCCTGCGCTGGAGCTCGCTGACTGTACGACGTCCTCGACCACCACCACCACTCCAGAAGAAGTTTCATCCTCTTTGTCTAGAGTAACGGGTGTATCCGGGGTTCTACCCTCGATGCGCCCATCTTTCATCTTTGATGTCGTGACCCAGCCGTCCAACTTGTTTTTCTGTCGCCCCGCTCTCTCCTTGCTGCTCAGGTTTTGGAGTTGCTTCTTGGTGAGCTCAGGTTGACCAATCTTTGTGTACGTCCCTCCACATTCAGCTTCATGTCTTGACCACCAAGTGTCACCTTTCCCTGGTGGCCGATTCATACTTCGCTTAACCTGTCCGAAGAACGGCGCTCGGTACTTGCATGGCCCATTACACTGCCACACGTGTGTCCTAAAGCTGTCCACTTCGTCGTGAAACGTGTGGTAGATGGTGACCTCGTAGTTGCCGTGGTTGTTAATAGCATCTGCAAGCAGCTGAAACCCAACGCCGTGTCCTGTACCATCATCACCCCGTGAATGCTTCCACGACGTCGTAACAAAGAAGTAAGCGTGTATGGCTTCGTGCAGTAGTGTGTTGATCGTATCAGAACGCGGACGATACTGCAACAAAGGTGTGCTTAGCTTCAGACGAATGCGCGTCAACCTGTTGGTAGAGGGATCCTTTGAGAGTTCACAGATGCCAGCACATCTAAAATTAACGTTAGCATAAGTTTCACGCGTGACATCTGGACGCACGTGGGCCGGGCCGGTTGTCTATCTGAGACTCTGCTCTGGAAATGCTCCGGTGAGACGGTCGCAGATTGCAGCCCAGCCAGCCTAACACACGAGAGCAACGCTTACAAGGTCAGTCGCGGCGACCAGATCACCTCGACTCGTGGCACTAGAAGGTTCCGGAAATACAGCTTATCGTAGTACGCGAAGAGCTCATGGACATTGACAAATGGCTCTCCATTGTGGATAATGGTGTGGATGGCCTGCAGTGCTTCTTGCTGCTCAGTGGACAGCACATGTAGAGTTGCTACTGCCTGCAGTGCAGCGTCCTCGTCGGTGAGCATGGGCGACAAAGGACGCACGTTTCATGTGGGCGTGTCGAGGGCATCGTCTCGCTTCGGATCACGAGCTCCGGTAGGGCAGATTGGACAGGCATGGGCTGTCAAAGCATGTGGCTTCGTGGCTAGTGAATGGGGATCTGGCAGGCCGGCCCGCCTTAGCTTTGATTGCTTGATGTCCAAGCCGTTCACGCCCAAGGCACGCCCAAGAATTGTGCCTGGAGCCCCCTTGCAGTGCGCTTTATTGCAGCCCATCCCTTTCGCCGTGATTACCCCTGATGCGCACTGTCCGGTATTTTGAGGAATTTTGAACACGTCCAAAGCGCGCAGAGAGAGAAGCGATCGTCCACGACGCATGCTGTTATGACGCACACCTGTCCCACATGCACTCAGCGCCCACAAACAACGCGAGCACCCAGCAAACGCCCAGCAAACACCACCACCACCCTAACACCACTGCGACGGCTTCCTCACGTGCGCTCTTCAGTCACCACACGTATGCGCGTGCTCGCAGTAGAACTTGAACACGATGGCGGCTGTCGACACTCCGCGATCTGTTGATCTCGTGCGCACCGCCTCACAGACCTCAACCCTTTCGAACCCTAGAAACCGCAGTATACAACGCGTACGACCCACTAAGCGAGCCTCGAATGCGTCCCTGAGCCGTAGCCGTAGCAGGCACCCTTCTCCTCCTGAAGACACCAAGAGCCTGACCTCATTCCCTTCGCTGTCACCCAGTCCAGAGACATCGCCAGGGCAAACACGCATAAATGGATGGTTTCGTGCAGCCAGTGGGGTTGCAGATGAGGTCGCAAAAAGCGCAGAAAACACAACTGTAGCATCGCCAGACACAGTCAAAGCCGTACCGCCACCTGACGGTGCAAAGAGTCCTCTTCCTGCGGCGACTGTGAGGAAGGTCACAAAGTCAACACAGCAGATCGTGGGAAGTTTGATGGGTGCACCTTCAGCCAGGGACCGCTCGGCGCTCTTTGACGACACGCCAGCCGAACCCTCAAAAGTACCTGGCAATCTCCATTTCTCGACGGACCGGAACATCGAAGATGCAATCAACCAGGCGGGCGCTGTTTCTCTTGTCAGGCAACTGGCTGGCGATTTGGCGCAGCGAGACGCTCAGATTACAGCTCTGCGCCGGAGGGCCGAGGAGCGAGAGAGAATATTGAAGAAGATGCTGCAGGAATGCGAAGTCTCAAACATGGATATTGAAAACCGATTGCGCGATCTCGAGAGAAGCAAGGACCAATCCAACGATCTCACAAAGACGAGGACGAGAGGCGATAGTGCGCTTTCCGGCCTGCATCCTGACGATCCCATGGAGGACAGACTGGCACGAGCTATGGAGGATGAAGTAGCACAGCACCCCGATGCTCTCGGAATCGATACCGGGAGTTCCGTGCCCGCAGCTGAAGTGGCCTCTATCTACTCGGTTACCTCAGACGTACCACGCGAGACAGGACGGCCCGGTTGGAAAAATTACATCTGGAATGGCACAAGTCGAAAGAGCAGCAGAGCCCCATCTGTCGCGAGCATGGTCGATAGAGAAGCATCGAGTCTATCGGGGCAATCAAGGTCACGAGCGAACAGCGGAGCCAAAGCATCTCGGAAGGCTCTTCCCAATGACCTCTTTGTTCCTCCTGGAAGTGACAAGGCTAGCAATGCGGTTCCCGCTCTACGCCGGTTGCAAAGCCATGATCATTCGGGTGAAGGGCCAGCCCGTCGGTCTTCTTCTGTTTCTCTGGCAAGCTGGGCGCTTAAGATGGTGGCTGGTAACAATCAAACAAACAGCACAAAGGCCAGCACAGTCCGTGGCCGTAAGCGCACAGATTCAGAAGATGCAGGCCGTGCCTCATCTGTAGTCTCAACTAGAACTGCCCAATCCGCCAAGTCCTCTCTCGCGAGCGTTCAGAAGCGTCAGAATCTCGGTCCGAATGGGACCATCAAAAGCATTGCTGGAGACACACCGAAGATCGGTTCTAGCATTGCAAGCCCTCAGCCTTCCCGTGGCATGAGTAATCTCGGACCAGTTGAGATGGACCGCATTCTGCCCGAGGAGTCACGACCGCCCACATTGGTTCAGCATCACAACAGATTTGTTGGAAGCAGTGAATATCTCACTGATCGTTTTGGCTTCATTTATGACCAGCGACGAAAGAAGAGACAGAGTGAGGCCGCAGCTGCATTGAATCAACACAAACGAACCAGCAAGGTGGAGTCTCTTGGAGGTGGTAGATCTGTTGTCAATCTTATGGGCCTCGACGAAGAAAACGAAGATCCTGCATTGGCAGTCAGTGCTGACCCTTCTCGACCCTCTAGTTCAGGCTCGGATGATCAGAGCAACAAACCGGTCTCCAAATCTTGGGTAGATTACCTCAAGCTTGCGACACAGCCAACTGAGCTTCTCTCGCACACGCCATCAGCAGCACCCATCACGACTGTAACCGTGGAGTCAGCAGAGGCCGAGCTATCCAATCCAAAAAGCCAGATTACGATGACCAAGCGTGGATCCTTGCCGTCGTCAAGCGCCAACCCCGACCCTGCACCGTCGCGGGTGGTCTCGAATCATGCTGAGCTGTCTATTGCAACGCCATCTACTCCTTCGACGCCAATTAGCCCATACCCACCTTCTCAGGCTGACCCTGTCAAATCACTTCTGGACCAGATGAGCGAACTACACGACAACATTCAGAAAGAACGCACACAAATCTGGAATGAGTTCCACAAAAAGGCTCGCGCGCAGCAGAAACGTGAAGGTGACGCCGCTGCTGACAGTGGCTCAAAGGCCATGCCTGAGACACTTCTGACTGATGGCGAGATCATTGGCATAGCAAGTCTGGGCAACAAAGGCAAAGTCGGTCGCGCCAAATGGCAAGAATTCCGTCGTCTCGTCTTCGGAGGCATACCTGTCGGCTACCGAGCTAAGATCTGGGCTGAGTGCAGCGGTGCCTCCACCCTACGCATACCTGGCTACTATGAGGACCTAGTTAATAACGGCGAAGATGACCCCTCGATTGCGACACAAATCGAAATGGACATCACCCGTACCCTCACCGACAACATCTTTTTCCGCACAGGACCAGGAGTGCAGAAGCTCAATGAAGTGCTACTCGCATACTCGCGTCGCAACCCGGAGGTTGGTTATTGTCAAGGCATGAATTTGATCACTGCCTGTCTTCTGCTCATCATGCCTACTGCGGAAGACGCCTTTTGGGTCCTTGCTACCATGATTGAGAACATCCTGCCCCAGAACTACTACGACCAAAACCTGCTCACCTCGCGAGCCGATCAAACAGTCTTACGTTCCTACGTCGCTGAACTCTTACCCAAGCTCTCTGCTCACCTTGATGCGCTCGAAATAGAGCTTGAGGCTTTGACTTTCCAGTGGTTCCTATCTGTCTTCACAGACTGCCTTTCTGCCGAAGCTTTATTCCGGGTGTGGGATGTTGTACTGTGCATGCACGATGGTTCGACGTTTCTGTTCCAGATTGCTCTTGCTCTGCTCAAGCTTAACGAGAAGGCGTTGCTGCAGTGCGATGCACCGGCTGGCGTGTATCACTACATCAACCACCAGATGACGAACCACGCCATCTCCATCGACGGTCTGATCCAAGCCTCGGATGCTCTAGGCCGATTTGTCAAACGCAAGGATGTCGAAGAAAGACGTGCGCGTGCTGTTGCAACCGAGCAAGAGCTTATGAGGCAGCGTGAGGAGGCAAGACTTGAGCGCGCACGAAAGCGGGCAAGTAAAGCCTCTGCCACGACCGAAGAGCCCATGTCGCCCGTCACCCAAGAGGACACCAAGTCCATCTCCGCAAGTCTCGATGCGGAACTGTCTCTCCAGACAAGTCCTATGCGCACGCCACTATCAGGCCACAGCCAGCGTAGTGAAGAGGAAGAGGAGGCCGAGCGACACAACAGCGAGCTGGAGCTCACAGATCGCACACCAATGCCAATGGAAGAGGAGTTCTTATGGCGAGCGTAAAAAGCTCATACACATCACAGCATCTTTTTCTACTTATTTTCTTCTTTCAGCCACACTGCATTGATCGGCGCTACATACTTTGTTCTTTTGGAAAGCACGGCATACATATACCCCTTTCCTTCCTTTCTATACTGCATCCTCCATGTTTGTTCAGACTCACGATACCCTCTTTCCTATTCCCGCTGAGCTGTTTTCATTTCGAGTTGTATATCGGGTAGCCTCTCTCGCACACAAAATACAACATCAAATTATCCAACTTGATTAACTCTTCTAGTGAGTTCATGTACCTTCAATGCCTCACACGAGCCAACATGACATCAAAAAAACTATGCTTTTGAGCTTGTTTGATCAAGGATCCATCCAAGCTTTGTTGTTCCTGACAGTACAAAAATCGCAAAAACATACAACAGCGGGTATTCGCCAGTGGTCACCCACCTGACTACTAATCCGCCGGTACACTGCTTAAGTACAGCTGAGCGAACGGGAAGCTCTGTTTTCAGTGTCCTATGGTCGTATGTGGAAGTTTTGAGTGGTCTTGTAATCATATTGATGTCAATATCGGCGGACCAGTCCTAAATACCGCATCTACACACGCTGCATGCACGGTCCTAAAGCTATCCATACGTAGTCTGAATAACACAATGAGAACACATGCTCAATTCGTCTAAAATTCGTCAGTCTAGATAGAAATGATTTCCTCACCCCTGAATATGCAATTTTGACATCTCAGCCGCAGCTATGGTCCTGCCCAGGCTCAATGGGATCGAGAACCAAGGTAGTCTAAAGTCATACTCGGGTGTTATGCATATGTTGAGAAGCCAAAATAGCAGGAGGGATGTTATCATTAGGGGAACATAACCACCCATTATGCATGGGAGAGAATATGTCGTATGCATTACTGGTGAAAGTTCGTGAACTCCACCTCGTGTTGACATCAAAGTAGTATTGATTCGCAGTGTGACGGCAGACGGTGACTTCGTCTCTCCACACGATAGGATACGAGGTGCAGAAGTGTACTGACTCGTGGTCAAGAGCAACGATTTCCTGATGTAGCTCTTGTCCACGACCAACCAGCTTGAACAGCTGTTGTCGTACTATGCGCGTTTTGGTCATTAGCGATACCAAGGCCCGTTGTGCTAGTCTTGGTCTCTTTTCTCATAATATGGAAGTAGCATGTGATAAGTGGTTTTGAATTGTGTGGCGTCTCGTAAAGCAGACTGGAGCTTTTTGAGCAGCTGGTCAGTAATGAAGGATACATGCATTCCACATTTTAGCTTTCTGTCCTAACGATTTCAGCTAGTTTCGCTTCTCTCACAGACTCAATTGTTCGATACCAATCTGGACATATCTTCACAACACTGTATGCATCATTAGCAATTTTGACGCCACTCACCTCAAACAAAAATCCATTTACGCGATGCCACAGTACGCACATCTAATGGCGTATGTCCAGTACGACAATTTTCAAATCAGTAAATCAAAGGGAAGAGATCGTCACATGAAGGGTTTAGCTTGATCGTAATTCATTCAAGTTACACCGTGACACGGATCTCGGTGGATTCAAACCTTGTCTAACCAAACTCCAGGGGTGAAGGGTATGGAACGTTCCACCAAAGCTTTATCGTACATGCTCGGCAAGTGAGCTCGTGTTCCATGGCTGGATGTACCCCTACTGCCGGGCAGACCAATGTATACATCTCCTCGATGCAAATCAACCCTTCCGGATACTTCGATCGGTACTGTGCAAGTTCATACTGCGGTATGATCGCGGAGGTTCAACCATTGTCCCCGAGCTGATACGTCTGGTCCCGTCGGTAGTCATCAAAACTCAATTCGATGCGTGTCTGCACAAGCATGAAGAAGTCTCCCATTGTAACCCCGCCCTCGACAGTATATGGGGTCCACGCTTTGCAGCGGTAGGATGGATCAAAGGTAAAGTCGCACTCCATCGTTATCGTCTGCGCAGGCGGTTGCGAAATCAACATCCTCCTCCAAATGGCGTCAGGTAAGCCTCGTGCGGCGCGGCAGAAGGCTGCAGGATCTCTATGATCGATGGGATCAGTTTCAAGGGTAGAGGGAGAGCTTGGTTCTCTGGCATCTATGGAGTGTGCAGACCGGAACATATTTTGGAGAATTGGGTTGAGTACAACGTCATCTGTGAGAGGCTTTGCTCGCTGAAGCTTGGAGGAGTGGTTCCGAGGCGTGCCGACGTCAATCCAGAATATCGGCTGCTGGTGAAGCTGGTCTGCTCCAGCCCTTCTTGTATCTATCACAAGCTTGAAGACTAGTGCTGGGCCATCACCAGCATCGTCGACATTCGTGTCGAGGAACAGAGCTTGCTGCAAGTGCAGAGACCGAGAAATAGCCGCGTTCCAATACTTTGAGACTCGGAGACATCGGGCTAAGGTCCAAAAGTCGAGATATCGTAGAATGTCCTCGAGTAGTTCAGTAGGCAGGGGCCCTAGAGCGGCGTCCTCAACGTTGCTTTCTAGAGAGGCAGGCAAACGACCGGCGTTCTCCTGTTCATCCGGTACCAAATCCAGTATAGCATCTCGGCGGATGGTGTGTCGGAGATATTGACAGATGGACTCGGCATACGCGGCGCGGCGCATCTCAAAGACAGAAAAGAAGCATAGACACACGCACAGGCGTGTCTATAGAACGCAGTGCGTGCAGCACAGTCATTCATCAATATCGCGATCAAGTACAAACCTCAGAATAATGCAAAATGGTTTAGCAGATGACTGCATGTGCCGCCACTAACGCCCAGGAGGGAGATTGGCGGGTCTCGGGTCATGTTGCTCCTTGCTCCTGTATGCTGGTCAACACCTACGAATGTCCAATTTCGATCCTCATTGAGGTTTTGGGGAAATGAAGATCGGGAGAAGATCGTCGGTGGAGAGCGTTTTAATGCCAAGACTTTGAGCTGACTTCACTCTCCTGCCATCAATCCAGCCAATCACTTGTTCGCCTGCCTAACCTCACCACAATGAGTGCCTAGTTGGCCACCAAAGTGTTGTAGCACAGCTTCAGTATGTGAACTATGATCATCTAGAATTAAAAGACGCGCATGTCCCTTCGTCGTCATCGTCACCTCAGGAAGGCGAATGGGTCGTTACGTCAATCGCTCAGCCCTACGCTTTCTCACCCTCTGCGCGTCTTAGTTCGACTACAACGTCAACAACGTCAACAAACAACATGCTCGCGTTAGATGCGCTACCGCTTGAGATCCTTTTTCAGGTTTTCGAGTGCATTTCCAATCCTCGAATCCCCAGCTCGTCCCTATTTCATCCCCTCAACAGCCTCGCTGCGACAAGTAAGCACTTCGATTCGGCTGTGGAAGAGTACACACGTGCCCTACTCAAACAACGCGCCAATTACGCGCCTCAAAAGAAATCAAAGACCTATTCCAGTCGGAAGAAATGGCTCGCACAAACGTGTCAACTCTGCTATAAGAGTAGTGTACGACGGTCGACTCTATGGCGAAACCTGACATGTTGTTTGAAGTGCGACAAGATGCACTTTCCCAAAGTGGTAAGTGTATCCTCCTGCACCATTTGGTCTTACCTACTCAAACAACATAGACGATGACCAATGCGATCAAACAATACAATATCTCGAAGTTGGATATTTTCACTCCAAGCTGTCTACATCCGACACTTCCTCCTCTAGCCCATGGAGAGTACACAATAATGGGCGGCGTCGCTACAAGTATGCATGGATATGTCCAAGTAAAAGAGCTGTTTGCTAACAGTGTAGTGATATACGAGCCTGACTTGATTGCGCGTCGTGACTACGTTCATGGACGTCTCAGCGATCTCGACAGACTCGAGACAAATTTACGCGCGCGAGTGAGACGACACGACCAATTGATAACGCACATGCAAATGTTATACTCAACAGAGCGCAAGCTGTGGTATCAAAGCCCCTGGCCACCAAGGTATGGAGATAAGCAGACTATTCGGGGAAGTATGAAGACACAAGAAAGCCGAGATGAGTTTGTGCGAAAAGGTATGGCGCGAGAGCATGCTGCGATGCAGTCCAATGGCAGCTCCGAAGAGACCGCTATTGAGCTATACTGAGTGATCTGAATTCGGAAGTTTCACAAAGGTATATCAGACCTCCCTGTACAATGTACCGTTACCGCTATCTAAAGTGCCGCTCTCTCTCGAGGTCAGGTAGTATGCTTCGTCCATCGTTCAGGCTAAGTCCTCTATTCTTTCATGCCATAGCTCTTGTATGGGAAATCAACCAGGCTGTTCAGTAGTCTTGCCCAGCCATCGTCAAGTTCGCCAGGCATACCAACTTTCCTCTTGCCCTGCTTGACCTCCACCTCAGTCTTCTGCAACTGCTGTTCCTCATCCTCCTTGTGCTCGCCGGTCAATCCAGCCAGCACCTCCTTCTCTCTGCCCTTGTACTCGGTGAGCAGCCCTGGATGAGGTACCCATACGGCCTGCATACCTGCTCTCCGCCCTGACTCGACACCTGGCACACTGTCCTCAAACACTAGGCACTCTTCAGGCTGTATCGCTGGCTGGCCTTGCGCTTCGAGGGTCTTGTTGAGCGTCGAGAGGGCGAGCAGATAGATGTCCGGTGCCGGCTTGCCACGACCGGCAGGTATCCGCGGGTCGTCACCGAGAACTTGGTGCTCAAGCTCAAAGTTCTGGAAGAGGTCGCCGAGATGTTCACTCTTGATCTTAAAGTTGTTCTTGTTGCTGCTTGTCGCAAGTGCCATGTGTACGCCTCTCTTCTTCAGACCTGCCAGCAGGTCCATGACACCCGGTAGTGGCTTTGTGTTTGGGAACAGCTTTATCTGCAGCTCCTTCTGCTCTGCAAAGAATTGGTCACTGTCAATGGGTAGTTGTGCCCATGAGTGGAAGATCTGGCCAGCTTGAGGGCCTGGTCGACCTTGCAGTTGGGCCTTGACCGACCATGGTAGGTTGGGTTTACCGTATCTCGCGAGGATGGTGTTCGTGACTTCGGTATATATGTCTTCAGAGTCGATAAGCAAACCGTCCATGTCGAACAGCGCCGCGCGAATGCGGGGTGGTGGGGTAGTACTTTGAACGATCAGCGTTGCTGGGATTACACATGAAGTCGCAAGACCGATTCTTATCATACTCTGAGCTCATCTTGACAGATCTGTGGGAAATGGGGCGTGAGTGAAGTTGTGACTTTACAGTTGTGAGTGTTTAGAGTCAGGTCGCGTCCCCCCACGAACCGAGGCTAGCCTAGCGCTCAGGGTCGATCGACGTCACTTTAGAAACGATCAATATTACCGCGCACTTCTCACCAACTGTAGCTTACTTGCGATTCATCATGGCAGCAAGTGATGCTGAACCCATCAGCAAGGCTAACACCGATGCCACCTACACACCCGAAATATTTCCACCTGATGAAGAGTCACAGATGCTCTCAGAATCCAACACCGAAAAGACGTCCGCAAACAAGACCTTCACATCAGGCGACTACAGTACTGCGATTCAAGGTTACGAGAAAGCCCTCGCTGTCTGCCCAACATACCTCGAATACGACGTCGCTGTACTGCGCTCCAACATCTCAGCATGTCACATCAAGTTAGAAGAATGGAAACAAGCCGTTGAATCAGCCACAAAAGCTCTCGACGCTCTGGATAGAATCGATCCACCACCCGTCAAAGAAGCCGAGGAGAACGGGAGAGGAGATACAATAGGAGGCGTGAGCGAGATTGACGACAGTACAGAAGTACTTCTCGAAGCGCTCACGCGCACTGGACATGGCATCAACGACGTACACAAGCTTCGCACGAAGGCACTTTTGCGTCGGGCGAAAGCGCGACACGAAGTTGGAGGGTGGGCATCGTTGCAAGGGTCTTTGGAGGATTATCAAGCGTTATCGAAACCGCCACATCAGCTATCCAGCCTGGATCAAAAGGCGGTGCAGGTAGCGATGAGAACCTTACCTACCGAGTTGAATACTGCAAAGGATACGGAGATGGCGGATATGATGGGCAAATTGAAACAGCTGGGGAATGGAATACTGAAGCCGTTCGGGTTGAGTACCAACAATTTCCAATTTCAGCAGGACCCTAAGAGCGGAGGGTACAGCATGAATTTCAACCAAAACCCTGGAAAGTAGCTGAAAAGAAACACGCATGCGCAGTCCAAGTGTTCGTGTAGAGCGATGGTTGGAAACATCAATCGCTCTTCTTTAGATACCCTAGATTTCAGATCGTCCAGACTACTCTTTTTGCAAAACGTGAGAGTGTGTTTCGGTACCACGACTATAGTCGCATGCTCAGAGCCAAGGTTTAGTTTGCTGTGGATAATCGAGCTCAGCTCTTCAGTGCCTCCAGCCTTCCTCTCATCTGTGCTAGCATCTCCGCTTGGTCATCTTCCTCTTCCTCCTCTGCGGGCTGTGCTACCGATGGCAGTTCGTCTTCTCTCGCTTTGCTTGCTGGTAGTCTGTCCTTCAAAATATCCGAGAGGACCTTGTCGACCTCCTCTTCTGCCTCACCGTCTTCGCCTTCCAACATCTCGTTGTCCATCAGGGTATCGTCCACCATCTCCTCGATGATACCAGCCTTCATGAGCTCGGATGATAGCTCGCGCATCGTTCCCGTCAGCTCCGGCAGTCTGACCAAGGAGTTTACGTCCTTCATAATTCCTGTGCTTGCCCTGATACTGCCCTCAATCTTGCGTACTGAGAACGCTTCGTTGACCTGCATTTGCACAGAATTGAGCTGTGCTTTACTAGTCTGCAGCCGGCCACTCTGTTTCCGTACGCGGATCAACTCTCGAGCAAAGATCCGTACATCCTGGTTCGCTTGCTTGGCCATGGAGGGGTTTCGTTGCGCACGTTTAGATGACTGGAGGATAAGGGTTTTCGTCTTCTGTTCGGTCATCTTGAGCTGCTGGATATCGCGATCTAGCTTGCGCACGTTTTGTCGCACGAGAGCGTTGCATTTCCGCTTCTACTGAGATATTAGACAATCAGGTAGTGGACGCATTCTGGCAAGCTGCGCATACCTGCTCCTCGGGTGTAGGCTTCCATAACAGACCACGAATGGTCTCCATTGTATAGTATCAGGCTCTCCAAATATCGGGGTTATTTGCAGTACTGCAGATGCAGGAGCAATGCTGTGCGCCGATTGCGCCAGATGCGCAGCGGCGGTGGTTGGCACTACTGAAAAACCGCACTCCTTCAATTGGTCGAGTAGACACCAACTGTACCGCTTTTACAAAATCGTGGTAGTAGACAGTAACTACGTGTGGTAGATCTGGTGCGGTGTCGGATGCGCGTGTGTGGAGGTGACAGTGGTGCCTTGGTTCACGACAATCGACGCCGGTGCTCGGGCCAGCTTCCAGTGACCTCACGCGGGGCAGATGAAGCTCACTAGCCGCCTGAGCAACCTCACAACATTCACCTTGCCGCCGCGCAACATTGCCTTTGCCAATTCTTTGCAAGTGAGAGCTCCATATCAACCTCGTGATCTTCGAGCTGCATTCACTAGCAGATACTAAGCACAAAACTGGGTCAAAAAGGCTGGAAGTTCTATAGCTTCCATTGCTTTCTACGCTAGTCTCTCCGCAACACTGCATTTCTTCCGCCTTCTCGACCTTGACTTTCCAAACACGACTTCGTCATACACCACATAAAGCTACTTGCTTCACAAAACCTCGACACCCATCCTACAACTCAACACAAACATACACTCACAATCATGTCTACACCTACCGTCACACCTGAAGGTAAGTTGCAGCCTCGTCGCTAGTCCAAGCCATCTTTCTGCCCCCTTAGCTTCGATACCAGAGCTTCTTGTTGAACTACAGCTTGGCAGTTGGCAGAGCCTAATCGGCCATCATATTGGTGCTGTGTGCTAACTTGACCTAGTCACCTGGGCGCAGCGTTCTTCTGAGAGCGACCCCGAGAAGAATTATGTCTTCCTCACCATCGTTGCCGCCGATGTTCCCGAGTCAGACCTGAAGCTTGACCTGCAACCCACAAAGCTCAGCTTCAAGGGTACCTCGACATCGAAAAAGGTCACCTACGCTGTCGACCTTGAATTCTTCGCCGAGATCGACCCTAAGGAGTCCAAGATCCAGCACAGCGGTCGCGATGTTACACTTGTCCTGCGCAAGAAGGAGCTCAAGGAGGAATTCTGGCCGCGCCTGCTCAAGGACAAGGCGAAGATGCACTTCCTGAAGACCAACTTCGACAAGGTGAGTTTACGCCTTTATAAGAGCGAATGCCAGTTTTGGCGATTGTAAGAGACGACATGCTAACCTATGCTAGTGGGTCGATGAGGATGAGCAGGACGAGCTTCCCGCTGACGACGAGATGATGAACCAAATGAACCCTATGGGCGGCGGTGGTGGTGACGGTGGCTTCGGTGGCATCGATTTCTCCAAGCTCGGCGCAGCTCAAGGCATGGGCGGTCTCCCTGGCATGGGTGGCATGGGCGGCATGCCCGGCATGGAAGGCCTGGAGGGCATGGAGGGCGAGGACAGCGACGATGACGACATGCCCGAGCTTGAGGATGAGGACAGCAAGGACAAGCCTGCTGCTGCATCAGCGTCAGGCGACAAGCCCAAGATCGAGGAGGTCGCGTAAACGGTTGATACCCCTCGCTACGATTGAATGACCCGAAAAGTGGAGGCGGAGTTTACGACTGTTTGGCGCTGTGGACTATACGGACAATGTTTTGGGCTAGATGCAGCTTAGCATGAGGAGCGCGATCGGGAGCGCTGCGCATAGTCTCCAGCGACACTCGCATGCGTATGTAATTGACGACTTCTACACGACAGATGAATCAAATGATACTCCAAATCTTTGACAGTTTGGAATCTAATTTGGCTTGTTGCATTATCTTGACCCGTTTTGATCTCATAATCAGAAATGTGGTATCAAACGCTCTATCAAAGACCCGCCGCCCATGAACTTTTTGCAATGGCACAACCATCGCCATGCACCCTCAATCACCTCTAATGATCTTTCCAACAAACTTCAACTCCCACTCCGCCGGATCTTCGCCCACAAACCTTGCGTTAGCCCTCTCATCAAGAATTTGCGTCGTGACAGCAATTCCCTCGTACCAGTCCCTGATCATCTCATCTACATCATCACCCCACATGACCAGCATGCCATCCGTACTGCGTGGGATCGGCTTTGGTGGCACACCACGCATCTTCAGCAGCATATTGAGAATGTCGCTGAAGCGTTCGCCCTGCTGCGAGAAAGAAGCTGCGGGTTTGTCGAGCGGCCACTTGGGGTGTCGTGGAGCTGATTGCGGGTTTGTTGAAGCTGGAGGTGGGGATTGAAGCACAGATGCTAGGTCGTGGTCGGGCGTTGACGTTGGGTCAGCGGAAGAAGAGTCAGTTGGCATCTGGACCTCCCATGTACGGAAAAGCCAGCACATGCGCTCGACGCTTGCGAGAAGGATGACAGCCACTAGGAAGGTCTCGAAGGGGTTGGCTTGTTGGCGTTGAAGAAGCCGGCGCTCGAGATCGTTCATGACAACACGAGCTAGACATGCAGCGCGTTTTTCGGTTGCGCCCATGAGCTGCATTTTGATGAGATTATATGACGGTGTGTGGTTGAGTGCAGTGATGGGTGAGCGTGCTGCATCCTCCATATCCGAGGCAGAGAGGGTAGGCGCCGACAAGATAGGTGGCAAGGACGGGTTGGAGAAGAGATGCCAGTTCAGGTTGCGAGATGTAAGGATGCGTGTATAGTGCCAGAGCTCCATTGTTTTCGGTAACAGACCGTCTTGGTTTGGGGATGCTAGTCGTGCGACGGTCTGCTGCGTTGTCTTCATGAAAGTCGAATCTTCCGACTCGAGGAAGTGAGGCCCAATCTTTTTGATATAAAGGTCGAGCTTCCCACTGATGTCGTCGTCTCCGTCTATGAGCTCCAGATCCGGTGTGGATACTGCTGCGAAGATTGCAGGATCGATATCGGTATTTTGGGATCCTTGCGATTGATGACATTTGAGAGGTGTGAACGTGGAGAAGATGCCAGAATCCGGGTGATGAGAGGCTTCGATCCGACCAGGAGTCTGGTCCATACGGACCTGACCTTTGGCCTGGTTGGTAGCATGATACGCTAGAACACCGTGTAGACCAGCAGAGTAAAGGTTGAACTCTTCAGCAATACGCGTTCTTATACAAGGCTGTTTCCATAACCGCGCGCTTTCAACGTTCTGGCAGGTGTTGCACGGATTATCACCGGAACATGGTTTCTTCAGCATGCGACAACGAATACAAGCGCCACGCTTGCGTACCTCTTGTACCTCCTTGCGCCGTGAGTCAGTAAATCGACCTCGGACCTTTGGCTTCAGAGGCTTCTGGTGGATACTAAAGTCGGTAGTGAAGTGCGTCTGGGTGTTTGGGTTCATCGCAATTGGCCGCTGGTGAGAAAACTTCATGGGACCCTCGTCCTTCGGCAACAGCTGGTCTTTGCTGTGGTCGTGCAGCAGAGGGTCTAAAGGATGAGGTTGGATATTGGGCCATTGCTGGCGCTGAAAGCCCATGCCATTATGTGAAAGGTTGAGATCTGAGTCCATGGTCATACCACTTGCGAGCGGCATAAGGTCGTTGGCCGCAGAGGCTGCCATGACAAGCGAGGGTACCATTTGCGCCATAGATCCTGAACTTGACAGAGGCATGTTGCCCATGTGAGGTGAGTTCGTCGGTGAGTGATGCAGAGGACCGTTGAACTGATACATGGATGGCAGAGCTGGCGCACCAGACATGTCCATTGCATGGGACAGGCCACTTAGATCGGTGCCCTCCGTTCTGTCATCTTGGATCCACTCGTCGAGCAGTTCTCCGTGTCCGCCATTGTGATGCACCTGCGGAAGTGGTCCGCGTTGCTGTTGGTGCTGCTGATGTTGCTGCTGCTGTTGCTGCTGGTGCTGCTGGTGCTGCTGGTGCTGCTGGTGCTGCTGATGTTGCTGATGTTGCTGATGTTGCTGATGTTGCTGATGTTGCTGATGTTGCTGATGTTGCTGCTCAACTGGACGCTTGCCAGACAAATCTAGATGTTGGCGCGACACTTCAGCAAGCGTCTCAAGCGCCGACAACTGCTTTGAAGGCGTGAACGGCAGATTCACCTTATGGCTGTTGTGCATGGGCCCGGGCGCATTCGCGACAGTCTGCGCCATGTTGTCAGGAAGAGGCAGCTCGTGGAATTGCAGCAGCGCTCGCTGGCGGTCGCGCAGAGGCAGAGCGGGACATTTCTTGACCAGGTGGTTCGTGAGGCTATCTATACGGCCTTTGGGGAACTGCGCGCGTGGTCAATCGCTTGTCCGTAACTTTTTCCGTGGTGGGGTTGGCCGCACTTTCTCACCGCATGATTTGCAGGTGTGCTGGTAGCGATTGCTCGCATCTTCGAGCTTCGGCCCGCGTTCAAAGTACTCGAGAATTAGCTGATTTGGCCTCCTACACTTTACATCAGTATTTGAGCTTCCTGTGTGAGGCTGTGAATGCGTACCTCCCCATGGCGGTGAGTCGAGCGGTGGCAGGTAAGCTGTGAACCAGGGTCGTCGCCAAAAAGAAATGCGGGCAGAAAGCTCGCGTCTACTTTTTAGCGCGACATGCGTCATCTTCTACCAACAACAGCCCAGCCATCGACCTACGAGCGCCAGATGTAGAACCGCCAACGTCCAGTCTTTGAATCTCTATCAAAGCGCGCTGTGCCGATCATATAGCTCTCAGTTTGCAGCGCTGTTCATGCCATGATTGAACGCACCTAGGTGAGCTACAGAGCCGGATCATATCGAGTCTCTTGATGGTTACACAACATCAATGCTCTGCATGCTGTAACATGTTCTGGCGTCAGAAGCAGACGCGTAGTCATCAGCATGTAATTGTGTAGGTGTGGCACAACGCCGCGGCGTAATTTCTCGGTGTTCATTTGCGTCTGCCTTGGTGACCTAGTTTAGCTTACGCCATCGGAAGAGGAAATCTAGCTTCCTGCATGTGGACTCGACTTCCTCCACAGCGCGTCCCCGGAGCACACGGCATCTGGTCAGGCCCCATTCGCTTCTCGTAACATTAGCACCATACCAAAGAAACAGACACGGAACGCTGACATCTGAATAACTTAAACATCGTCCGCGCACACTCCACCGTTATATCAAACACATGCACCCAAACAGAGCACTGAGCTGGCGTCTACAAACTCATCGAATACCCTTACAGACCTCTTCGAGATGATTAGCTTGCAAACAGCGTCTATTGTGGGCGTGCTCGCCTGTTATGTCGCAGTATGCAGAGGCCTGAGGTATCTTAGACGGGATAGAGAACACTCGCATCGGACATACAAATCACGTAAAGACTTCCAAAAGATGACGGCCGAAGATGCATGGCAAATCATCAAATACGTACAGAGCCTCGAGTTCCCGTACATAAGCAAAACAGCACTCTCTTTCGCTCTCTTCAAGTAGGTCTACAGCTTCCGTAACCGGCGATCTATTTTATCTGATCTCAAGATAGGACTTACGGCATACCTTCAATTTCAAAGCTGCTGTGCGAGACGCAACAGCTAGGCAAAACCGAGTATGCTGAGAGACGCTTTGCCGATACAAGCATTCTGATCACAGAATTTATTGGTTACAGTCCGACTTCAGAGCGGGCCAACTCAGCAATTGCTCGTATGAACTATTTGCACGGCAGATATCAGAAGGCCAACAAGATCAGTAACGCAGATCTTCTTTACACACTATCGTTATTCGTCTTGGAGGTTGAGAGATGGATCAGGTTGTATGAGTGGAGGGCTATGACGCCGATGGAGATCTGTGCTCTGTAAGTGCTTCGATCCCTATTTACCTGTGGTTACTTTCCGTCATGTCCAGTTAAGCCTCCCTTCGTTGCCGTAGTCTAACAGGATGTACAGTGGCACACATTGGAAAGTCATTGGCGATGCTATGGGCATCGACTACTCTGTTCTTCGCCACGGTCCATTATCCTTCAAAGATGGCCTGGAATTCTTTGAAGATGTCAGAGAATGGGCCAGTGACTATGAGGCTAAGCACATGGTTCCAGACAAGTATAATCATCAACTAGCTGAAGAGACGACTCGCATCCTTCTTGCCAGTGCACCCGATGCGCTCAAGCCATATGGACAGAAGATCGTCACAGCCCTCATGGACGACAAACTTCGACATGCCATGCTTTATGATAATCCTCCCGCCATTTACCCCGAAATAGTCCAAGCTCTCTTTTCGGTGAGGAGATTTGTTTCAAGAAATCTCTTACTGCCGCGGCCCTATGCTTTCAGATTCAGGCCGGTAACGGACAATCCTGACCCCAAGACCGGAAGATACTTCAAGACTGAGTGGGAGAATGAACCATGGCAAGTCTTTCATTCCAAGTTCACTCGATAGATTCCACCATTGACCTAAATAGGTATATTAAGCCTAGCCTCTTCGAGCGATACTCGCCATTTGCTTGGCTACGCTGGTTCGTTGGTAAGCCCTACCCGAATGGTAAGCAGTACAAGCCCGAAGGCTATAAGATCTTCGAAGTAGGGCCAGAGAAGCTGGAACATCATGGTTTAGATGAATGCAAGACGACACGCGACCAACTCATGGGCAGCGACAGAGGACGGTGTCCATTTGCATTCTCGTAGTGGCTTTAAGCAGCACCAAGAGTCTGAGTCTGTTTACAGAATCTACTGTTGGAAAGCAAGCAGACGCCAAATACATAAACTTGAGCTTGCGTTTGTGAATTGTCTGTGTTCATAGATCTTAGACATAGTCCTGTTGTGACGTCACCGTGACCGTCCACACCTCATGACGACTACATACAAACCCAAATCCAACATTTATGGTTATAATCTCTGTCTCTCGATTTTCATCGATCGTCTCCCAACTTCTACACCTCCAAACGAAAACATCCCCATCAAAATCGCCAAAATGTCATCCGCCACGAAATCCCCCAACGCCAATCCCAACATCACCCCCGACCCCAATCAAAACGGCTCCACAATCCGCAAAGCCTTCTTGGCCGAAGCAATCGCCAATCTCTTCACCATACCCCTCGTAACAAATACATCCTGGGTCCTCTCCCTCATTCTCAACCATCCATCCGACATCAACCCAGCCTCAGTCCTCTTCGCGCGTCTGTTCGGCGGCATCGTAATCGGCGGCCTAACCTCAGCATTACTCGCTGGCTACACCAATACACGTAATGGAATCGAGAGCCGACGGGTGACGTACCTGCTATTGGGCGTTGGGGAGGCATTGTTGATTCCGATGTTGGTGAATGAGATGTTGAAGGATGGTGGGAGGGATGCGGCGATTAGTAAGAAGGTTGCGGGAGCTAGTATTGGGATGTTGCTTCCGCCGCTGCTGTGGAGGTTGTATGTGCTTGGTGTGAGGCCAGACTTGTTGGGGAAGTATACTGAGACAAAGGCTGGTGGAAGCCGGGGTGACTGTAAGTGTTATCGAAAGGTAAATAATCTGAAAGTGGCTAACAACTTTATAGATGGCTCGATTCGCTCGCGTGAAGAGTGAAGAGCGGATGTAGAGTAAGTTTGGCATGACAGATTTGTCCAGTGTGCAACAGAGTGTGTGTATCGTGGATCCCCTTGATAAATGTACATAGCATATCAATCCACATGAACCGTTTTCTATAACTCTTGCTCATCCGGTAAACTTTTCAAGTCCTGGTTCCTGATATGCATCCACCATAACGCCGCGCTGAATCAAATGCGAACTTCCTCTTTAAATTCTGCTTCTTCACTCTCGATCTGCTCCAGATCTAATCCTGAAAGCCACCCCATTCGTCATCCTCTTCTGATTCAGGCTCCGCCATAACTTCATCCTCTTGCCCTCTCCATGCGCGCAGTGTATCTTCTGCCAAGGTCTCCTTTGCAGCCTCTCTGACAACCTTCAGACCGCCATTCTTTGCCAGCTTCTCGATCGGCTGCACCAGCGTCTCCAGAACTGCTTGCTTCTTGTCGCTCTCCCAGTCTGAATCAACCTTTTCTAGCTCGTCAACCCAGACATCGAGCACATGGTATCGCAGTCCGTTTGGCACCTTCATATCGGTAGGGTTGAGGGGTGTCTCCTCCACGATCGCATTCCATTCTTCCAAGATGGCCGACTTCCACTTCTTCTTCGCGAGATACTGGAACGACGCGTTCATGTACTGACGGATAAGATAAAGATATTTGTCGAGGCGTAGCGCTTCAATATTCGTCCATTCGCGGGCCATTGTAAGGAAGAAAGCGCGGATGAAGGGGAGTGTGACGCCGGAGCGAAGGGTCATGACGAGTGACGCGAGGTCGCGCGAAAGTCGCTGTTGCAGGGCAGGCTTGTCTTGCATCCATAAGCCTAGATGGTGGTTAGAGCACATCTTTATTTGAGGTGCTGGTCGTGCAAGCAGCGCTTGGCGTCAGGCACTGATGAGGTAACTCACAATAAAACAGTCCTTTCCATAGTTTCAACAGATCGAGCTCAGAGATCTCTGAACGTCCACCCAGGTATGTTCGAAGGGAGTCGAGCGCATTGTCGCGGATTTCTTTGTCTGTCGCAAACGTCAGGGTCTGTATGTTCGCTTGTGTACAAAAGTGATCTTACCGCTCGAGGCGAGGTTCTTAATAAAAGGACTGTCTGTAGCCATGGTGGATTATAGGGAGAGCCTGAGTGGTATCTAGATGTGAGGCTTCAACGTCGGCGGGGACTGGGGACTTTTTTCTGGCAGGCGCATCGTAATCGATAAGCTAGTCCCACGCTAGTAAAGGCCCCTGGTATTACGACGCGTCTGGTGTCCTCTCAAAACATGAGCCTTTAACAGATTTCGTCACGGATGTGTAGAGCAAAATGCATGCAGTTCTTCACATACACAAGCATAGACATACCGCTGCAAGCTAATGTTCACAAGACATGCTAGACGTTCACATTCTACTAGATACCACACACAACAAATATGTGCCACAAACTTAGTTACAACTCTTTCTAAAAGGGTATACTAGTTTCTACCCCTTTAGAGTATTAGATAGCTATATTAAGGCCTAACTATACAAGCAATAGATGCTGCGATGATTTAGGTGGTCCGTGCGCAGAAGCAAGGGGAATGAAAGTTGCGCTAGATATTCTAGCTAGATCCTCTCACACTACGCGCACCACGACGGACGCTGCCTGTTTGTATCAACAGCCCAGCTGCTACTAACAAACAACGTCAACACAACTTATAACCTGCTAGTGTATCTAGCCTCCTCTTTTACACATATAGCTAATTAACTAAGCTATCTAATAATCTGCTTAGCAGATTAAGCTCTGTATCTTGTCTCCAAGGTTAGTTTAATTAGCTCTATCTTTTACTTAACCCTTAGCAACAACTGCTCTAAAACAGCGGGACAGGTCTAAACTGCCAGCAGTTATTCTAATAGACTAACAGTACAAGCTAACACATCGTAGGGTCGGGCCGGTATGCCTGCTGTGGTTATGATACCTAGCAGCAGCCGTCACACGCGTCGTGTTGCTGTGAACAAAGTAAGAGAATGGTTCGCGCCTCTCTTCATGTCTAACATAACGCTGACACTTTCTAGGTGCACTCAATAATTTCTAATCGCATCAAGGATGGCGTATGTGCTTCACTCACTTCGAGACCCTTGCACATGGGTGCTGACGTCAGCTTCTAGGATGAACAATACCTTGTCCGCTGGCATACAGACATCAAAAGATCAACTCCTCCACTAAGCTGGCATCTTGTTAACGAGCTTCGGCGATGTCTAGAGCTTGTTCAAGATTACCTAGATGAACGTGAACAGTAAGTTGACTCCTAGAATTGAGGTCTCTAAAGGCGTGCTAATGGTATTCTAGGTCGCGCAAGATCTCAGTGGTAGACCAAAACCCCTCACGAAAACGCAAGAGCCCAGACGCCAGTCTGAGTATCGAACGTCGCCCGTCGCCCTTCGAACGACGACAGCAACAGGACAGTCAGACTCCCTCAGTTTCCAGATCAACATCAGCCTCTTCTAGTGCACCACCAACAACATTCACATCTCCCGATGTCTACAACGGTGTGTTGGAAGAGGATAGTGACGGCTTCATCTTCTGTCGACCTGTGAGTAGCGGTTGCGTTGTTCGCAAGTCATTTCCTAACTAGGACAGGCGACTAGCCCAAGCGTTGCTACATTGTCGATTGCGAATGTGCTTACGCCAGAAATGAGGCGAGCTGCCTACCAATCAGATATTGGAACAGCCAATATGCTCATACGTGCCGCATACGTCCACAAACTGCGGAAAGTTCCTGGACGACCAATTCACCTCGTCAACACCTTCGATGCATCGACCCCATCACTACGCTTCCGTTATATCCCAGAGTATGTACTGACAGACGGCGTGTACCGATACGACGCCGCTACAGCGACAGGTTGCGAAAGATGCTCTCCGCATATGGGTCGTGATATTGGATGTGAATACACTAAAAAGTGTGATTGCCTAGAGTATGCCGCTGTTGATGAGAGCCGACTGAACACCGAGCAAAGAGAAGAGTATGAACGCTGCAAGGCCGAAGGTCTCTCAACAATGGGACTTCCGAAGAAGTTTCCCTATTTTGCGGAAGGAGCGAAGGTCCAGCATGTCGGAGCTCTGGTAGCATTCTATCTCGACTCACGTCGACCGATATACGAGTGCAACGATAACTGCCGTTGCGGCCCAAAGTGTCGTAACAAAAACGTGCAATTTGGTCGAAAGGTCGAGGTTGAGATCTTCAAGACAGCGAGCGAGCGAGGTTGGGGCCTGCGCTGTAGGCAAGATCTGCACGAAGGACAGTTTATCGACACTTATCGTGGCGAGGTCATCACAGACGAAGAAGCCACTCGTCGTGAAGACATGGCGACCAAGGCGAAAGCGTCGTACTTGTACTCGCTTGACAAGTTTGAGGCTGACATGCAGCAAAAGGCCTACCTCGTAGATGGCGAATTCATGGGCGGTCCAACAAAGTTCATGAATCACTCCTGCGAGCCCAACTGTCGCCAGTACACAGTCAGCTACAACAAGCACGATCCACATATCTATGACATTGCTTTCTTTGCATGTCGGTATATTCCAGCAGGAGAAGAGCTGACCTTCGACTATCTAGATAAGGAAGAGGGCGATGAGATGGAGGATCCAGGCGAAGATGCGATCGAGTGTCTCTGTGGTGCAAAGAAGTGCCGTAAGTGGTTGTGGACGTAGCTCGATTGCTTTCAGTGTCATTCAAGTGCAAGCTTACACAGCACCAAGTTTCTCTGTTCGTATAGTCATTTGGGGTAGGATGCACCCGAGAAGGGGTTTGAGCGGCATTTGTTTTGAACCACGCACTGCATCCGATTCAAGGCGTTTCTCTAGAGCATCTCCATGTTCTAAGACATTCAAAACAATATGAGCATTATGATGCTGAACTTTTTGCATTTTATTTTAGGTCAGTAGTTATAGACATTGATCTCATTTTCGCAAGACTAAACAACTAGGGGCAACAAAAGTCTCACACAAACCCAGAAGTCACAGATGTTGTGGACAAGACTTATTGGAACAATGACCATTCGAAATACAACACAACTCATTCTCAATAGCTAAAACCTCCCTCTTATCTCTTCAGTAACCGCTCTTCCCAGGCACGAGCTTATAGCACTGTCCACTCTTGCCAAACATCTCCTGTAGATCCCTGACGATCGCATCTGGCCTCTCCCAAGCGGCAAAATGGCCTCCTTTATCGTTGTTACTTTCAAGCACAACAGGACCTGGACTCAGTCAGTATATGTAGTGAATTCCAGTGCACTTGGTCGTGACCCACCCATTGTTCTGCCCCAGATCTTAGGCACAACACTCAGCTCCTTCGGGAAGTGCGCCAGCCCCAACTTTACTCTGTCCACCCACTGACTAGCACGGTCTCTATCGGGCACTTTGTCTGTTGGATTATGCTGCGCCTCATAGTAGATCCTGACATGCGCATTGGGGCCACTTGTACTGAACCAGTAGATGCTGATCCAGGTCAATATCTCATCATCTGTCCAAGGATAGTTGTCTGTCCAGTCGACCAGCTTCTCGTAGATCCAGGCCAACAGTGCTACAGGACTATCTGCAAAGGCGTACGAAATAGTCTGAGGTTTCGTGGAATGCAAGATGCGGTAAGCTTGACCTTGGTTGATGAACCAGTCCGAGCGCTCGATACCCTTTTGCTCAGCCTGGGTGTATGGCGTAAGAGCATGCTGAAGTGCCAGTGCGGGCTGAGATGCAAAGCTCGGTGGTTGGGCCCTTACCATGTTGATATGGTTGGCCAAAACATAGTCGGGGTATAGAATCCCTAGGATGCGGGTGATGTAGAAGCCCCAATCACCACCCTGTGTCACGTACTTCTCGTAACCCAGCTGTTGCATCAACCGGTGGCATGTCTCTGCATACTGTGAGAGCGCAAATCCCGGCTTCGTTACTTTCGAACTGAAGCCAAAGTTTGGAAGGGAAGGTGCAACGATATGAAACGCAGGTCCGCCCTCTTTCTCACCCTGCTCAAGCAAAGGGAGCATCTTGGTAACTTCGATGAAAGATCCGGGCCATCCATGAACAAACAACAATGGGATAGCGTTTGAATTCGAGCTTTTCTTCCAGACGAAGTGCACGTCAATTGGATCAAAGTTATCAACTTGGACGCTCTGGCGATAATTGGGAAGCTTGTTTAATTTGGCCTCAGCGTCTCGCCATGAGAATTGTGTTTCCCAGTAGTTGGCAAGTCGTTTGATGTCTGCCAAAGGTGATCCATATGGCCACTGATCCGGTGTATCAAGCTCATCTGGATAATCAGCATCAGAGAGTTTACGCTTCAGCTTCTCAATAGCCGCTTCTGGAACGGAGATGGTGTAGGGCTGGGGAGAAGCCATGGTGAAGGTAAACAAGATTTTGTCGTCGCAGGGCCTGATGATTGCTATTACACAGCTGAAGCAATATTTGAGAAGAGTTGGCAATTATTTGTGAATTTGTAAGAAGCTCGCTCCGGAGGATGGCTGCAGCCAGTCGTTGCATCCCGGGGCCGAGGCGATTCCCCGCATTACGAGCTATCTCTAGCTTTGACATCATCCGTGATACCACATTCTTGTCCTTACCACAGCAATAGATCAGAAGAGAAACACAAGCTAGGCCTACAAGAATCGGGGATTGATGGTGGTGGTGGCACCTGTTTGACTCTTGTTTTCTGCACCAAATCCGTACCCCATCAACAACACCTCTTACTGTTACCCGGACGAACATCAGCACAAAACTGTCACACCCAAAAAGTCGAAGAAAGCTCACCATGGCAGGAGCGAAGCGCAGCAAAACATCGCCATATGAGGATGGAGACAATCTAGCAAATTGTATGGTGAGCCGTCTCTCGTGGGGGCCGTTTCTCAGCCGCTCTCTAGACTCTCTCTAACAACCTTGACCCATGCTTGATTGCGCGCCAGTCCTAGCTACAATGCCAGTCATTGGCCAGCAGCTTGTTAAACTGCATGTTTCTAGATCACCACGTCGGCGAAGCAAGCCGCCTTAAAGATACCATAATTAAGGAAGTGTCTGCCCGCGCGCGAGGGTGCACAATCTTGCTGCCGTTGATAACTTTGCGGCGTGTCTGCGCTGCATTACATCAGATCTTCTTCGAGCATTCTGACCAGAGACCGACATCTCCAGAGGTACCAACATGGAAGTTAAAGGCCCAACCCTGGGAGTTAGGATCCTTGTCTTCTCCTGGCTTGTGGTCTCCATCTTCGCGCAATCGTCGTCTACACAATCGCCTTCTGTCTCATTCGCCTATCCACCAGCAGAGTCCACGGGAAAACCGCGGCTGACCATCAACGTCCTTGACACCGTCGATGTGGAGTGGAACTCGAATTATGGCCAGACTTGGCTGTATTTGTGGTGCGACGAGTACAAACCTGAGGATGATGGGAAGATGGTGACCTATCGATGTTAGTGAATTTCTCGCTGTGATCGATACAATACTTATCAAGTATCCAGGGTTCACAAAGGAAGTCTTTGCTTCTGGCGACACAACGTACAGGCCTTGGGACGCGCTGGAGTCTGATACCAACAATCGAACCGGAAAGTACCCGTACTCGTGTCACTTCGAGCTCATCTATTCCAACGAGGAAGAACAGGGCATTGTCGGACCCTACATGAACATTACATCGAGAGCAAACGAACAGGTAGCGACTACTTTTGGACGCCGCGCCACTCAAGTTGGCTCGACGGCAACACCGACGCCGACTTCATTTTCCACAACCGTCAGCTCGTTCAGCCAGACCACCTCTTCCGGTGCGCCTACAGCAACACGTTCGGCAGCTGCAACAGCAGGACCATCAACAGACGGCAAGGGGCTCTCGACAGGTGCAAAAGCAGGCATTGCCGTAGGCGCTATCCTCGCTGTGTTTGCTATTGCGGGGTTGGGCTTCCTCTTTTACCGGAACCATCGCAAGCTGAAAGAGTTGGAGTCGAGAGTGTACCCTCAAGAGATGACAGTGGAGCCAAAGACAGCAACATCGGATCACTACAGGCAGGACTATCAGCCTGTGCCTCCTTCAGAGCTGGATCAGCATCACACCTACGAGCTGCCAACTCAACCACAAGAGATGGCTGGGACGATGCCTGCGAAATGAGGTTTAGATGGGTTGGCGTTGGAGGTTAGAAGTGTCGATACCCTTTTCTGCATTCGTGCACCTTGCAATCAGTTTGAGATTCTTTTATGTTGGTTTAGCACTTAGTGCATTCTAGGGAAAGACAGTGTACGAGAGAGGCAGGCAATCAATCAATCAATCAATCAATCAATCGCCAAATTTACCAGATTCCGTGATAAAAGCCAAAGATATGGTGGGCCACAACTCGGTACATGACGGCGACCCTGAACGTCCATACCGAGGCACATCGCTAAAGTCAGGATCCCATTGCGACCGCATCCGCGGCCCTCCAGGCAACTAAACGATCATGTCCGGAAGTTGCGTGCCGCTGTCAAGCCCGCATCACCCGTCTCACGCGCAACCGCTCTGGATATCTGTGTACATTGTACCACCGCGTATCTGTGCTACAGGGCACGCGGCGTTTAACCCGGCGGCATGGCGGCGCGAAGCCACAGGGCGCGAGGATGTTTTGTACAATCTCGCGTACAGTTGCTGAGGAACCCCAGATCACGAAAAAGGAGATCACAAGGAAAAGCAACGGGCGCGTGGCTTAGAATAGCAACTGCCGCACGGGCCGGATATCGCGGAACCGGTCTGGTTGCCAAGCCCTCGCTTTCATTCCAGTATGCTCTCGTGACGTCCTCAAAACAACATTGTCTTTGCTCTTGATGAGCTGCGAAAGCGCGAAGATGCTCAGGACGTGGTCAGGAAAGTGGAGAAGTGACTGGATCAAGCCACCGCTTTGGCTCCACGCGCGATGGCGTGGACTGTCGTGTTGAACAGCCCAAAAGGTAAGCTTTGGAGCTTCCGTCGTGTCTTGGCAGGCCAGACAAGGTTAGTAAATCGGTATGCGGTTGGCCCAGGCATCCAGGAACTCAGGCTGAGGACTGGCACGCCTTGTCCAAGCGACCGCGGCACCTCCTTGGGACGTACATAAGATGGAGGTGACCGCGCGGGGTGCATGGTCGGTCTCACTCACGCTACCACTCCCTCTCGCGCCCTGTCGTTCCTTAGCCATCGTTGTCCCCCGTTTTTGAGGCTTGTGTATATCCCTGTCGAGGACCAGCATCCTACTTGGGACCAATATGAAGCTCTTCGCAGCTCTTGTTGTACCGTTGGTTAGCGCTCGTGTTATACGACTAGAACAAGCGCCGTTTGTGCAAGAGCATGTTGAAGAGGTCACGCCTGGAATTGGTGTTCATTTCACAACTTCGTACGCGGCGGCTGCTGCAAAGTATCAAAATGGGACAACACAAGATCTAGTGAGAGTATGTTTTGAGCATAGTTTCCATATCGCTGTCGCTAACACTCCCGTAGATCGAAGCAGACGCCGACTACATTGAGCTGATGTCCCGGTGGACGAAGTCATGGAAAGAATTTGACTGCGAAGGGCCAATTAAGCGATTACGTTGCGGCCTCGAAGAAGTACGACGCGAAGCAAGGCGAAAGCTAGGACTACCCATTACACGAGAATCAGCTGTACTCAGCAGATTCGTCAAGAGAGTCCACACCGCTATAGAGGATAAGCTGGAATCACCCATTTCGACAATAGCTCCAGTTGCACCTCAACTCGTCGGCTGGGATGATGAAGATTTTCAAGATGCACTGGACCTTGCCGGTCTGACCTCGTCAAGGATGAACGATCGGTACCTCGACGGCAGACCTACATATTGGGACACAAACGCTGCCTTTGCCGGGATTGGAAACGGGCTATGTGAATCTTGGACAGACTTGACTGAATGTCTTCGAGAAGAACGCCGAATGCCATACCAGCATGTCTTATTCTTAGACTTCGACAACTCCTCCTTTAGTGCGACAGTTCAGTACATGCAGCACGTAGACCAAGAGTGGTCGTATTCCAACAGAATTGACATGGAGCTGGGATGGTGGAACTTGCCCGTCTTCGAGGTGTCCAGGGCGAGGTTCTGGGCGCAGATCCATGAGGTCATTCTTGAAGTAGCCGGCGCTTTGCAGCGGTCACCCAACCACGTAGTTCTGCTGGGAGACCATGGCGCAGATCCGGAGTACCTAGACGTCGTCAAAGCTGCTTTGCGCGATGTCTTGGAGATGGACGTCTCCTTGTCATTGAGCGCCAACAAAACAGAAGATGTTGGCATGCTTGCAGCACGGGGCGCAGCAGACTTTGCACGAAGAGCCGAGATCTGGAAGCATCGAAGAGAAGCGCAAGAGGATGGTGAGAGCATAGAGCTCTGAAGACGGCAACCGTCAATTTCCTATTTCATGATACCCAAACGTAGTCGTAATGTATGTATACAGCGATAATGTTACACTATAATTCGAAGACTTTAGCAAACATGAATGTGGCGCTGAGGATGCAAGACGTACAGAAAACAGAGACGGCAGCAATCAAATCAGATGTACCGGAACATGTTGTTCTTGACACTCCGCTTCATTGAGACTGGTTGCCCGTCTTCGTACTCGACTCCGGATGCGCCGCCGTCTCCGGAGTGTTCTTGCATTTTCAGTTGAAATTCTCTGTCGAGCTCTGCTTGTGTCTTCACCTTGGCCTTGGCGGCTTCGACATGGTCTACGCCTTTGGGTGGGTTTGGCTCTCCCTCAGGTTTGATCGACGATTGCTGTTGAGAATCAGCATCGATATGAGTGAGTTTATTGTCCCTTCAGCTCACCGGCTGCTGAACTTTGTCGTGCCTGGATCCGCCATCACTGACTTCGGTCATTGACGACTTGCCAGAGTAGCACACTCTGGAGGTGCTGAAAGCACGAGTCGCAGGCACGCGGCGAGAGATCACTCGTAGGTTCATCATGGTGCAGAATAGTATTGTGTATAAGTTGAGTGAAGAGTTGTGGTATTCAACAGTGTGCACGATGCCTACAGTAAATACATCTACGTCACTGTGACTGCTCTCACGATTGATGGTCGACAGCTGAGTAAGGCGTCGCTGCCAAGCCACTAGCCTCCGCGGTGTTCAAGATTCTTGCGACATCTCGCGACTGAGCAGCGACCAAGCACGCGTCCACCGACCAACTCTACCCAAAACCTTGTGTACGACACCGTCCCGGAATCGCCCACGGCTCCCCCCTCACAATGGTCGTCACCAAGGTCGGTCAGTGGAGCAACGTCGAGGACGAGGTGCTTAAGGCTGCC
Source organism: Neodidymelliopsis sp. IMI 364377 (assembly GCA_027946375.1). NCBI lineage: Eukaryota > Fungi > Ascomycota > Dothideomycetes > Pleosporales > Didymellaceae > Neodidymelliopsis > Neodidymelliopsis sp. IMI 364377. The sequence goes on from JAPEUT010000111.1 coordinate 68,516, forward strand.
ATCTCGAAATATGGCTTGAACCAATGGGCGCGATGCGCCTCCCTCCTGGCGAAGAAGACGGCGAAGCAATGTAAAGCGCGATGGAATGAGTGGCTCGACCCCTCAATCAAGAAGACAGAATGGTCGAGGGAAGACGACGAGAAGCTGTTGACAATGGCCAAGCTGCTCCCCACACAATGGCGCACCATTGCCCCAATCGTCGGCCGGACCGCGACGCAATGTTTGGAGCGTTACCAGAAGCTGCTGGATGATCAGGAGTCGAGAGAGAGCGGCGACCTGAGTTTGGCAGGCCCGGATGGCGGAGAGTCAGCGGCACCTACGGCCGACGAGGTTCGAAGGTTGCGCCCTGGCGAAGTCGACGCCTACTCCGAGAGCCGACCTGCGAGGCCTGATGCGATTGACATGGACGAGGAAGATAAGGAGATGCTGTCTGAAGCACGTGCGCGTTTGGCCAATGTCAGCGGAAAGAAGGCAAAACGAAAGGCGCGCGAGAGGCAGCTGGAAGAGTCACGAAGACTTGCATTGCTCCAGAAGCGACGAGAGTTGAAGGCTGCTGGCATCAACATCAAGATCACCCCAAAGAAAGGCAACCACATCGACTACAACGCCGACGTACCGCTCGAGAGGGAGGTTCCCGCCGGTTTCTTCGACACCGTCGAGGAGCTCGACAGCAACGAACGACAACGAGAAGCATTCGACCCGCGGAAACAGCAGCTTGCGAACAAGCGCAAAGCAGATCAGCAGGACGATGGTGGAGAAAGCAAGAAGAAGAAGAAGGATGAAAAGTCAGGGGGCCTTGCAGCGTCGTACGCTAAGGCTGCACAAATGCAAAAGATTCGGGAAGCAGAGCAGAGCAGTAAGCGACGCGGATTGGTACTACCAGCGCCACAGGTTGGTGAGGCTGAGATGGAAGACATTGTAAAGATGGGCATGCTGGGAGAGCGAGCCATTACTGGAAGCGGTAGCGACAACGCCGCAACACAAGGCTTGGTTGGCAACTACTCGAGTATCGTCAGCAGCACGCCGATTCGCACACCGATGGCACCAAAGGAGGAGGACACAATCGCAAATGAAGCTCGCAACGCTCGACTTCGAACAGAGACACAGTCAGCGCTGTTAGGCGGCGAGAACCCAGACTTCGAAGAAGATGAAGCGCCAGCCTCGTTGTCCGCACCGTCAACCAGACACCAGATCGTAACACCAAATCCCATGGCGACACCCTACAGACAGGGCGGAGCCGGAGCTACACCAATGCATCAGGGGCCGGGATCAACGCCAATGCGAACACCACGAGACACTCTGCGTTTGAACGGCGAGGATGGCACTATGCAGCTAGTCGGACAGACACCGCGAGACATCAAACTTCGGGAGCAGGCAAAGCGCTCAGATTTGAAGAGCAGACTTGCAGCCTTACCCAAGCCCAAAGAAGAAAGCTGGGAATTTGAATTTCCCAACGAACAGCAAGAAACCATACCCGTAGAACTCAGCGAAGAAGACGCCGCCGAACGTGACCGCCGCGCCCGCGAGGCCCAAGAAGCAGCCGAACGTGCTGAGTTCGCTCGTCAGTCACAAGTCGTCCAGCGCTTCCTTCCTCGCCCTTCCGTCGTCGATATCGATGTGCTTTTACAGCGCGCCCTCTCGCTGGCCGATCCTGTCGAACAAGCCGTCGAAACCGAAATGGCCTACCTAATCGCCAACGACGTCTCCAAGTTTGGCTCTGGGCGCGTCACCGGTGCCGTGAAACCACTTCAAAGGCACTCTGACGAAGCTCTCCGAGCAGCAAAGATGGAACTTGCCCTCGAATACGCGCTGCAATCCTCAGCCGACAAGACAGCATTTGCCACCGACTTCACCTCGTCGTGGACAAACCTGCACGGCTCCACAGTCCTCCCCGGCATTGCAGGCTACGAAGACGACGAAATCGACGAGCATCAGCTCCTCATTGAAGCCTTTGACGCTGCGCAAGAGGACATCATTTCCAGCGCCGAACAAGCCAACAAGCTCGAAAAGGGTCTCAACAAGCACCACGGCGGGTACATGATGCGCGGCAAGACGCTGCGATCCAAGATTGGGGAAGCGTACAAGGCGCTCGAGCAGCAGCAGTGGGATCTTGCTTCCCAACGCACGATGCAGCACGCGGAGCAGGTGGCGATTGGACGCAGATTGGAAGCTTTGCGCGATGAGGTCAGTTTCGTGACAAAGCGTGAGCGTGAGGCACAGGAGCTGTATCGATCACGAAGGGATGAGTTGGAGACTCTCCAGGAGCCGCTCAATGGTGTGCATTGAGTTGTGTAACTTGGTACGGAGTTCCGGTTTCGATATCCTGTGCATGTTCATAGGGGTGATTCACTGCATGGGTATGGAGTCCACTAGTCGGGATAGCATTTATCTAACGTCCCCCACCGTGGCGTTCTTGGACCGGCGGCCTACAATTCTCTATCACCCATTATACTACGCTTTCTCGTGATGCATACTCTGCGGGCGATAAGCGCGGCGCTCCCAGATCCTACCGATTGCAAATCTATGGCCTCTTCTCCGCCTCCAGAACAGCCAAGCAAACAGCGTCAGTGCAGTAAGGGGAATGGCAACAACCCAATATATCCATATCTTGCTCGAGACCCTCCACTCATCCGCGTGCACACCATCGCCAGGCGAGAAGTCGAAGAAGCTCATGCTGAAGACCGCCTTGGGCTCGTCAGTGTAAAGTCTGTATGACAGGAAATAGGCTAGGACTGACTGAAGTAAACGTCGCCGGCAAGAAAACCATTGTCACTATTGCTACTGTCTTCATCGCCGTGCTGTCGCTTTTCGTCGCTGTTCCAATCTCCACCATGACCTTGCTGTCGCGTTGCGTAATTACATTATAGGCCTGTCTACTGTCAGTCTGGGAATTCTCGCATACACTCGATGGTAAGGCTTGTGGAATAACAGTACAAGTGTGATTTCACTCTGCAGCCTCTCTTGGTTCGCTCGCGAACGCAGCTTCAAGTTGTGCATGAGCTGACACTGGAAGGCCAGTTGCTGTTGTGTCAGTGTCCAGGGATCGTTATGTGCCGTGGTAGTGGAACGTGGGTGCCGCTGATGAAAATTTTTATGCTGGTCCCGTATTGCCTCCAAGGACTCTGTTGTTACGGAAAGCGTCTCTGTGGAATGGGTTGCGTGGCGAGAGATCTCGTGCAGTTCTGAGAAGTTGGCGTCGATGGCCTGGTTCTTTTCTCGCTCCTGTTTAATGGTTAATCATACCTTTTTGGTTTGCAGAAACCGAGTATTGATATACCTTTTCCACTTGCCGGATCAGGTCACGGATATTCCATACAGAGCGATCGTAAAAATCGATGATCTGATCTATCAAGGGCAAGTGTAATGCGAAAGGATCGTTGAAATCAAGTGCCTCTTGCTCGCACTCCATAGTGAGTTTCAATTGCTCTCGGAAGCTGTCTGGTGTATCCAAACAAAGCATCATGCAGTGTCCAGGTTCCCATCGGCTAAAGAAGGTCATTTCAGACCACGTATATCCTGTACCAACAGATGGAGTGCTGTGGGCGATCTTAACAAGGCATCGAAACCAAGTACCTACAAATATCAGCACACAACAAAGCATCGCTACCTGTAAACGTACAGTAGCCTGTCATCTGACCTGCTTTATCGCTGCTTCCTCTGCTTCCAAAGTATCCATTGCATCGATCGGCCATGTCTGTGCAGACTATTCGCGGTACATTGAAACCTTGCAGCAACTTCTTCCGCTCTGCTTCATGCTTTGGATATGCGCTTTTTGGGAGGAATCTAAGAAGCTAAAGACTTGTTGTGCTCGCACAGTGTATGGAAAGGCTTACATGTAACCAGAGAATTGGTGTGCTTTGCCCTAGCAAGGTTTAGACGCTTTCTGACCACAAACAGTGAACTCAGAGTATACCATCAGAGATTCCATCTCCACTTGCTCAGACGACCATTGTCCCGTAGAGACTGTCTGCCTTTAGGTTTCGTTTTTTACTCCAGGTTGTAGTTAGGATAAATGACTGCTGTACTTACTCGACAATCGGAGTACAGGGGCAGTAACCATTATAGACGCAAGCAAAAGCCAGTCACTGCAACTGTCGTTTGTGATGCACTAGTAGAATCAGATCTTACGTGGAAAGTTTCGGTAAATCAAGACAGAAAGTGACAAATGACAAACATTGAACAACTGCAACATGCTTCTCATAGCTTTTGGAACCATTGCATCGTTCACCGGCGCGGCTGCCTGACCCCAGGGAGAGGCGACGTGATTCGTCCGCCTGCCTGCACATGCACCAGGCTGCAGATGTCTCGCCCCCAAATCACTTCGTACCAAGCGACAGGCGCGCGCTGACAAGGCTGAGCAGGCGAAGAAGAGGAGCATCACCTGCTGCGCTGCGCCCACAGCTGAGCCGCCTGCTTCTACCGTTCCTCACGCTCTCACGCTCTCACACACGCACGCACGCATTTACTTACAGACTCATGCACTCGCGTGCTGTTCTCAAGCGCAACGGGTGCAGCCACGATCCGACCCGCCCCCAAGCGTGCCCATCGGTCCGTTTAGCGTCAACCTATCTACCGCGCTCATCACCTGTGCGTGCCCATGGCCCGGCGCCGGTTCGATGCTACAACGTACACAGTGGGATGGATATGCGCGCTACCCATCGAGCTGGCGGCGGCGCAGGTGATGCTCGACGAAGAGCATCTGCCTCATGACGGTGTTGGCTCGACCCAGTACACGCTGGGCCGCATAGGTAGCCACAACGTCGTCCTGGCATGTTTGCCGGCTGGCCAGATGGGCATTGGCGCTGCTGCGTTCTCCGCGGGGCAAGCCATGTCTAAATTCACGTCCATTCGCTTCGGACTGATGGTGGGCGTTGGCGGCGGAGTGCCGAGCGTGGATGCAGACGTGCGACTGGGAGACGTCGCGGTCAGTCAGCCAGTCCGGCAGCACGGCGGGATGGTGCAATACGACTTTGGCAAGACGGGAAGGGGCGGACGCATGACGCGGACTGGATCATTAAACGCGCCGCCCAAGGAGCTTCTCCATGCCATCACTCAGCTGAGAGCGTACGGTTACCAGGATAGCCATGACAGAGATTTTCTTACAACATATCTGTCGGCCTTTGAACAAAATCCATATTTTAACCGCGAGGAAGCCGGGCCTGATGTCCTGTTCGAGGCGACATACCACCACAGTGGCGGGGCGACATGCGAACGCTGCAGCCAGGACCATATCGTACAGCGGACAATGCGAAGAGCTGACAAGACAGTGACCGTCCACTACGGCACCATAGCATCCGGTAGCCAGGTAATCAAAGACGGAGCCACGCGTGACCGATTGAGCGAAGAGCTGGGCGGGGTGCTGTGCTTCGAGATGGAAGCGGCGGGCCTGATGAATGACTTCCCGTGCCTGGTGGTGCGAGGCATCTGCGACTATGCCGACTCGCACAAAAACAAGACGTGGCAGCCGTATGCGGCAGCGACGGCAGCAGCGTGTGCGAAGGCCATCTTGTCACTTGTTCCTGCGGCAGAGGCGGTACAGGTTGCGGCAGTGGGAGAAGCTTGCAAGCACCGTATCCCTTTCAGCTTCAAGGGTATGCCTACAGGGAAGTTTGCAGAGCGGCCAAGGGACACTCAAGCACTAGAGCGAGCGCTTCTGTCGCACGGGAGTTTGAAGGAGCGACATTTACTGGCAGCCTACGGATTAGGTGGTGTAGGGAAGACGCAGCTGGCAGCTAGTTTTGCACGGCGCCACCAGAAAAGCTTCTCATCAGTATTGTGGCTAGATGGGAACAGCGAGAGCAGCCTCAAGCAGAGCTTTGCGGCGTTTGCGAGCCGCATTCCAGCAGGTCAGATCCCTGAAGCCAGCAGGCTGCATGCCACCAGCCAAGGCGGCGACATTGAGGCGGTAGTGAGAGACGTGTTAGGCTGGCTGATCATAGCGGACAACAGCGACTGGCTGCTGGTGGTCGACAATGTAGACAGAGACGACCGACAAGGCGAAGAGGACGAGGAGGCGTATAACGTGGAAGATTACCTGCCAGAGACTGACCACGGATCAGTACTAATAACAACCCGTCTTCCGCATCTGGGCCAGCTCGGGGAGTGATGGGAAGTGAGGAAGGTCGACAAGGAGCAGGCGCAGGCCATCTTTAAGACGTGGTACGGGAGAAGCGTGGGTGAGCATCCTGGAGTGTAGTTGCAGCGGCAGTAAGCAATGTAGTGGTGCTAACAATATCATAGGCGAAGAGGGTGACGAGCTGCTGATGCTGCTCGACGGGCTACCGCTGGCCTTAGCGCAGGCTGCTGCGTACATGAGCGAGACAGGCACAAGCTTCAGCACCTACACTCGGCTGTACAACGAGCAGTGGCGAGAGCTGATGGAGCCGCACAACGGCAGACGAACAACTCTGCGGAGCTACGCAAACGGTAGCGTGGCGACGACCTGGACGGTATCGTACATGGCCGTCAGGGCAAGAAATGAGGCGGCTGCGAACCTGCTACTCCTATGGGCGCATCTGGACAATAATAGCCTGTGGCATGGGCTGCTGGCCGCTGCATCGCACAAGTCGGATGTCGCTGCAGAGCGAACAGCAGCATGGCTTGGAGCGATGGCGCGTAGCGAGGTGGAGTTCATCGAGGCTGTCAGGATGCTCCGGAGCTATTCGCTGGTAGAAGAAACGGGAGAGCAGACCGGCTACTCGATGCACCCGGTGGTGCACCAGTGGGCGTTATACGTGCAGGATAGCAGACAACAGACTGCGCTGTCGCAGCTAGCAGTTATGCTTGTTGGGCTAGCAGTGCCGGGGAATGACGAGAGAAAGGATTGGGAGACGCAAGCGCGACTTCTGCCACATGCGCAACGGTGCGAGACGCGCATAGGAGGGGCTGTGGTCAATCAGAGGGCGAAGCTAGGAGCTGATGAGTGGAATGACGACGAGCAAACACTACTGCAGGCAGTCCACAATCTTGGTTATCTCTACAGCGTCCGAGGAGAGTTCAACAAGGCAGAGAAGATGTACACGCAGGCGCTGGAAGGATACAAGAAGGTGTTTGGAGAAGATCACACGTCAACACTTAACACAGTTCAAAGTCTAGGGACTCTCTATGGTATACATGGAAAGCTTGAAAAGGCAGAGACGATGCTCACGCAGGCGCTGGAGGGATTTAAGAAGGTGTTTGGAGAAGATTACATGTTAACACTTAACACAGTTCAAAGTCTAGGGACTCTCTATAGTGATCAGGGAAAGCTTGAAAAGGCAGAGACGCTGCTTACACAGGCGCTAGAGGGATACAAAACACTGGTCGGACCTGAAGGCATTTATACCTATAGGCCAGCTCTCCTCGCATTACGGACTCTTAGATCGCTACATAAAATCCCTGACAGCGTAGAGAAGGCTAAAGTGTAGTAATTCAAAAGCATTGTTAGTTGTTACAAGACAATCTCACTTCTCTACATAGTACAAAGAAGGAAATTAACACGCTACGCAAACTAGCAGTCCAGAGATCAAGTACATACCCAACTCGTCACAGACTACCGCTCAATCCCATCCTCAGCCGCCTTTTTCAAAGTAGCCTAGCCTACTGGGGAAGGAAACGAACATGATCGATGAAGACGGTTTGTGTTGCGGGACACAAGTACGATAACGAAGAGCGTGTGGTTATACTGCACAAACACACCTTGACTACAGTTGAACAGCAAGTTATGCCTAAATGATTTCGTAACGCTCGTGTCTCCATGTCTATACCCCCGTCAGTCAAGTTGCTATCGCTGCTTGTTAGAACCACAAATCTTCATCCCGAGCTTCACCTGAGGCGCTTTGGGGACAGGTTTGTAGTTTGAATATACTTCTTTCCAGGGATACTATACTGACAATCTGGTTCCGAGGATAAATTGAAAAATAGGAATGGTGATATGATTACTCACTTCACTCACCCACACACCTCATCCATCACTCAGAACACAAAGACAAGACACATATACTCTCCACCAAAAGCCAACATCCACAACAATCAAGTCAGAGCAGCTCAATGAAGGGTGCGAAGTTTTTTCTTTTGATAAAAAAGGTAAGAATTGCATATTCAACCAAATGCTAACAAAAGTCTAAAGGACCTCAATTTTCTCGTTTCCGAGAGGAAAGAAAAAGAGGCGATGGGTATAAAAAGAACCACTCGAGGAACACATGCCCATCCGCTGGACTCTCCGACTCAGGGGTGTCCAAAGCGAGTAGCGAGGAAAAAGAAGAGATGGATGAGGAAGATCCCCCTATCCGCACACACAGATACAAAAAAACAAGTGAGAGGAGAAAAACGCCATCCCAGATAACTCCCACTCAAGCTCAAAACACCAGGTCGGATATACTTCGTTTCGTCGTTTGCCTTCACCCTCTTTCCCCCTTTCCTTCCATGCTAGCTAGAAGGAAGAAAGAAGAGAGAGAAAGAGAGAGGTCTCAACACTTCCCATCCAAGACCTCGAAAATACCCACGACGCCCACGACGCCCTCGGCACACGGCCTAGGCTCAAGAACATGCATCTCGCTCGCCCACGTGCGGGCCTCCATCTGCATTTCAAACTCCAGAGTGCTGGGGCGACGGCGCACGGCCAGCATCTCGGCGAGACTGTAGTCTGAGCGCGAGGACTGGGGGCTGGAGGTGCGGGAGTAGGCGGAGCCGGCTGACGAGGAGCGGGATTGGTGGTGTGCGTGTGTGTGGTGGGTGAGTGGGGAGGTGAGCGGGGAGGTGGTGCAGGTGCTGGAGTAGCTTGTTGTCGAGGGGGAGCGCGAGGAGCGGGTTGGCGAGATGAGGGAGCGCATCTTTTGCGACGTGGTGCGTAGTGGGGTGAAGGTGGTGGAGAAGCGGGTGCTGCGGGTGGAGGACATGGTTGTTGTTGGTGTTGGTTGTCGTAGTTGTTGGGCCCAGGAGTTTCGTTTCAAAGAGGCGTAAGCGTAATAAGTAGTCGAGTCGAGTCGAGTCCAGCAAGAAAGTGTGGGAGACGTTCAGAGCAGATCCAGCTGTCGATAACGTTTCGAGTAAGATTCGAGCTTTTGGTTCTTCAAGAACGCAAGTCTGTTTGATGATCCGCAAGGGAAAAACAAGAAGCGATGGCAGCTTTGTGCTCGCAAGCAAAGAATGTTATGACGTGGTTGTTGAGGTGGTGACACGGGTGATACGCGTGTCAGTCGAGTCTGGAAGATACCCAACAAGTGAGATCGGTCTAGCAACGTGGATCCAACAAGATAGATAGATAGATAGATAGAAGCAGTCAATGCAGTGCAGCGCAGCGCAAGCAAAAAGTCGTCAAGAGCTTTGCAAGTCGGCGGATCAGGAAAGAAGCAGAAAGAAACAGAGAAAGCTGAAGAGCCAGAGGCGTGGTAAAACGAAGGTAAGGGGTGAAGACAGACGTCTCAAGTAGTTTCTACCTATGCTATGGCACACCTCTGGCGACGAACGACGGCTGTTTAAGGATGCGTGTCGCACGTCGTACACCCGTGCGTAATCTGTCCCAGGTGTAGGAACTCCGGGTCGCACCCTGCGCTGGCTGGCCGGAGCATCCCTGACCGCGCTGTTTGATCGGCCGTCGTCGAGGAAATAAGCGAGCCGCGGAAGAAAGTCATGGTGCATGATACCGGTACTCGAGGTTGCGGACTACCGGTCTCTACGTACCTACTGGACGGACTGCGGTGAAATCTGGAGATTTGACAACTCGCCGGAGTTGGAAATATCCACCATTTCAGTTCATTTCATTTCCATTTCTCACCAACATCACCACAAACAACCTCACCTAACCCACGCCTCCAGCACAGCAAAGCAAAGCATAGTATAGGATAGCATAGCATCTACAACCCAAGAACCCACCAACATACCACATCCCACATGAGACCCCCTCCCCC